>PITA01003799.1:0-34789 GCA_004023965.1 Spilogale gracilis | reverse complement strand
CTCATCACAGCTTTGGCTTTTAAAAGGTCATATTTTTACATCTGAGATTAAGCACCTTCCAGTGATTAACTCGGAACCAATTTATTGGTTAAAAACCAGAATGGTTTTCCCCAGCTCAACTACCATTGCCACAGTGGCAATTCTCTGCTATTTATCTAAAAGGACACTCTACACTTTATGATTAATTGTCGAAAGAATGCTGAGCCTCTAACATTTCCTCCTCCCTCTCCTCTGTACCTGACTCTCCTAAGGCAGAGTCGGGAAAGTCCACAAAACACTAATATTCCCAGCAATGGTGCGGAGCAAACGAGAGGGGCGACGAAGTACCTGAGTCGCCCCCAGACTCCCCGTGCGAGCCGTCCACCGCCTCTCTCGGCTGCCCGTAGCCGTGGGCAGCCGAGAGGCTCGAGATGGGAACCTTCCAGACCTCCCAGACAAGCAATGGACCGCCAGGCAACGCGGCGGAGCGGCTCGCCGGGTCGAGAGCGGATCCCCGCGCGTCACGGCCCCAGTCGGCCCGAGGGGACGCGGGCTGGGCCGGAGTGAGCGGCGGAGGTCTCCGGCCCGCAGGCTGCCCCAGCGCTCCACGGGGGGCTTCCGTCAGGCGGTGCCGGGCGCGGGAGAGGCCGGGCTGGATGCCGCCGCACCGCGCAGGCCGGGCCGGCCGGGGGGCGCCTCTCCACGCGCGGACGGCTGGCGCGAGCCCCCCACGCGCCGCGAGACCGACCGAGCGCACTCACCTGACCTCCTCCACACCCACGCCGACCCCGAGCGCGCGCGCAGAGGATGTGGCGGCTACGCTGCGTCCCGGGCAGCGTCCTCCGCTCAGCCTGGGTCCCCGGGAGCCGGGAGCCGGGAGCCGGGAGCCGGGAGCCGGGAGCCGACGGCGGGCTCTAGGCTAGGGGCGCTGGCGGGGTGCGGCGCCGTGCGCACCGCAGCGACCAATCGGCACGCAGCAAGTGGCCGAGGGGGCGGGGCGGGGCTCGAGGGGCGGGGCGGGGCGCCAGGGGGCGGGGCGAGGACACAGAGACTCTGGGGCTTGGGGAGCTGTCCGCTGACTCTGCGCGGGAGGGTTCGCAGCCGCGTAAACCTGACCCGTAGTACTGTCTTGCAGACGGCGTCTGGGACCCGATTCCCACCGCTGCGTTTCTGCCAGCGGACTTCCGAGTGCATCCGTGAGATCACGCGCGCGGGGAGCCCAAGACCCACAGGGTAGGGACTCTCTTTGTCTATAGGGTCCGCGGTGTTGGCCGCGCGACCTGCCGACGGCAGGGCAAGTGCTCCAGAAAAGGGGTCTCGGGAACTGCATGTCTGTAGGAATGCCCTTTTCTAATCCCACCACTCAGAAATGGAAGGTTGGAAAGGTGAAGTTTCTCATCCAAGGTTACCAACTAGTACTGTTACCGAGGTAATCAGCACGGTACAACTAGCCTTCTAATTCTGCCGGATGCTTTTCCAGGGATCCACTCAGATTTTTAGCTACCTTATAGTTAGGTATCCCCTAACTGCCTCCTTTCTTTTTCTTCTTCTTCTTTTCTTTTTAATTTAAATTCAATTAGCCAACATCAATTGCCGCCTTTGAAGACACTATATCTTGGGGTGCCTGGCTGGCTCTTTTGGTACAGCATGCGACTTTTGGAGTCGTGAGTTCAAGTTCCACCTTAGGTACAGAACTTAATAAGTAAATAAATAGAAATAAAGACAAGGCAGCTTAAATTTTCAGCTCAACTTCGCCAGCTTTTGAAAGCCCCACCTAAATTTCCTACAGAATATAAAACGCCATTTAATTGTTTGAAGGAAAAGACAGTGTAAATACAGGTATTAACAATAGGAATCTTAAAAAGTTTTTTATTTGTGGTATGATGATTTAAAAAAAGTTTTTTCCCCCAACTTATCACAAAATGCTATTCTCTTCTATTCCTGTTACTCTTATAGATTTTATGCATGTCAGAGGAACCATCCCTGCTTTGTGTTATTTTCCCACTATCTCTCAGTTCCCATATTCATGGATACTATTTTTCTTTTATCTTTGTCACTTGACAAGTAATGCACTTACAGCTTCATTATCCACCGTTCTGATATATGTGCTAGGATCTAGTGCTCAATAAATATTTGTTGAATAATTTATTTTTGAAATATGTGCAACTTTAAAACTAGTCAAGTCATATAAAACTTAACTTATTAACTTATAAAAGTTGACTTTTTAAAATAAGGTTTTAGATCTTGCTTCTTTTCTGATTATTGTGTTAGGAGTAGGTTTGGCTGTAAGTAGCATGTGAAAAAAAAAAAAACCAAACAGCCACAAAATAACAGTGGCTTAAACAAAAACTGGTACTTCCCTCTTGTGTTTAAAAAGTCCAGAGTTCGTCTAGAGCTGTTTGTTTTTTTTTTTTTAAGATTTTATTTATTTGACAGAGAGAAACACAGGCAGAGAGGCAACACAAGCAGGGGGAGTGAGAGAGGGAGAAGCAGGCTTCCCGCCGAGCAGGCAGCCGGATGTGGGGCTCGATCCCGGGTCTCCAGGATCATGACCTGAGCTGAAGGCAGTCGCTTAACCAACTGAGCCACCCAGGCGCCCCTAGAGCTGGTTTGAAGTCATGAAGATAGATCTAGCCTCATTCTTCCACCAAGAGAGTCACATCTGTGTTTACTTATGCCTTCAAATATATGGGCATTTGGAAGATATCCAGTTCCATTCCCAGTATCACCTCATGATGTAAGAGAGTTGCTGTAACTCCAGCCATTATGCTTACATTCCAACTATCAGAAGAGAAGACAACTGGGAGAAGAGAAGGAAACACTCTTTCTCTTTAAAAACCTTTCCCAAAAGCTGCATATACATATCATTTCTGCTTTCATCCTCCTGGCAAAAAAAAAAAAAAAAAAAAAAAAAAACATAGTCACTTAGCTACACTAAATGTCAAGAAAGGCTGGAAAACAGGACTTTAGTACTGAGAAAGAATGGGTATGGGCGACAGTAGGAGTTTCTATCATAGTCTTAAATCTCATCACTTTTTAAAGTATTAAGTATTTTAAGATTTCTTAATATTTTTAAAGCTTTTTTTTAACCAAAGAATATATGTAAGAAAGTGCTTACCTCCATGTTTGAAGGAAGATGTTACTGTCGATCTGTCTCAAGGATGTATGTACTTTCAGCTGCTTTTCCAGAAATGTGTGGGCACTCACATTAATGCTGTTAGCTTCTCTCTCATTCTGTTAACCACTACTCTACAAAGAGACTTATATGTATATACATGTATGTATAAATACATATATACTTTCCAAAAAATGGGCATTTGAAATGTATTGGGATTTGCAAATCAGCTTAAACAAAACTTCACACCTGCTGTGATTCGAGTGGTATTCCATCATGTAGCTACCTAAACATATGTTTTCTTAAATTCCTATTTCCTGGGGCTCCTGGGTGGCTCAGTTGGTTGAGCAACTGCCTTCGGCTCAGGTCATGATCCTGGAGACCTGGGATCGAGTCCCACATCAGGCTTCCTGGCAGGAAGCCTGCTTCTCCCTCTCTCACTCCCCCTGCTGGTGTTCCCTCTCTGACTGTGTTTCTCTCTCAAATAAATAAAACCTTTAAAAAAAAATGCCTATTTCCTGACAACATCAGAGAGGCCCTTCTAGAATCTGGAGTCTTTGTGACTTCAGGGACTTTTCAGGCTTGGAACAGGACAGTTCCAAAAGACTGCTTCCCCAAAAAATAGGCAGGTAGGATCCATGGGCGCGTAGGTGGCTCAGTTGGTTGGGCCACTGCCTTTGGCTCAGGTCATGGTCCTGGAGTCCTGGGATCGACTCCCACATCAGGCTCCCTGCTCTGTGGGGAGTCTGCTTTTCCCTCTGAGCTTCTCCCCTCTCATGCTCTCTCTCATTCACTCTCTCTCTCAAATAAACATTTAACATTTAAAAATATTTTTTAAAAAGACAGGTAAGATCCAATCTCATAGTTCAAATCTACTAAGAGAGAGGAAGAATCCAAGCTGTCCTTCACACTAGGTCCCACGGTCTCATTTGTTCTTATTTTCTCAGGGCTGCTTCATGAACATACTGTAAGGCAGTGACATTCACTTCCCACCCAGTGTGTAATGCAGAAACTGAAAGACTAAAGCATAATGTGTAAACATGTACTTCTGAAAATATTGTCTCTTCCTCTATAAACTTAGGGGGTTGTGTTACAAAAGACTTCATGCAAGTCAGTAGAACTGTTGTATTTGGATACAGCTGTCTTGAGAATAAGATCACTTTCCTGTGGATCTGAAATGACCCTCCCCCGAAAAGATGGATATTCAGTGTCATCCATTTGTGGGAAAGACTGGTCTTTAGATGGGAAATGAAACCAAAGCTTGGAGGATCTTATGACACAGGCAGAAGAGAAGACATTTCTTTCTGCAGTCTAGACTCTTTTTCTTTTTAAGATTTTACTTACTTATTTGACAGAGAGAGAGATCACAGATAGGCAGAGAGTCAGGCAGAGAGAGAGGGGGAAAGCAGGCTCCCCGACGAACAGGTAGCCCAATGTGGGGCTCCATCCCAGGACCCTGAAATCATGACCTGAGCCAAAGGCAGAGGCTTTAACCCACTGAGCCACCCAGGCGCCCCTGCAGTCTAGACTCTTGATGACAATGGATGCATTTATCATTTGGCTCCTGCAGTTACAAATAACAAGAAAAATAATCTAACTGGCTTTTTAGAATAATATAAAATAAAACAAAATTTAAAATCCTAGATTTTTTTTAAAAAAGATTTTATTTATTTATTTGACATGGAGAAAGAGAGAGAGAGTGAGCACTAGCCAGAAGAGGGGCAGAAGGAGAAAGAGTAGCCCCGCTGGGCTGGGAACTCCACATGGGGCTCTATAATCCAGGACCCCAAGATCATGACCTGAGCAGAAATCAAAAGTCAAACACTTAACCAACTGAGCCAACCAGGCGCCTCATAAACCCTAGTTTATTTGTTTTTTAAGATATATTTATTTGACGGGTGCCTGGGTGGCTCAGTTGGTTGGACGACTGCCTTCGGCTCAGGTCATGATCCTGAAGACCCCGGATCAAGTCCCACATCGGGCTCCCTGCTCGGCGGGAGGCCTGCTTCTCCCTCTCTCACTCCCCCTGCTTGTGTTCCCTCTCTGGCTGTGTTTCTCTCTGTCAAATAAATAAAATCTTAAAAAAAAAAAAAAAAAGATACATTTATTTGAGAGAGAACATGCACCTGGAGGGGAGAGGCAAGGGGGAAGGGGAGAGAGGGAATCCTGCAGACTCCCTGCTGAGGGTGGAGCCCACACAGAGCTCGATTCCACGACCTGATATCATGATCTGAGCCAAAATCAAGAGTTGGACACTTAACCAACTGCGCCACCCAGGTGCCCCAATCCTAGTTTTAAAACAAAACAAAATGGAGACATAACCTCAGGAGAAATAGAAACACGTATGGAGAAAATGAGAAATATGCTACTCTCACAAATGAGGTCAGCTGTTTTGTAAGTGTCGTGTTAAAATAATCACCTATGGGGTGCTTGGGTGGCAGTTAGTCAAGTGACTCTTGTCTGTCTCAGCTCAGGTCTTGATCTCAGGGTGGTGAGTTCAAGCCTGCACCGAACTCCACCACTAGATGGAGCTTAAAAAGGGGGGGGGCGGGGCGCCTGGGTAGCTCAGTTGGTTAAGTGACTGCTTTCAGCTCAGGTCATGATCCTGAAGACCCAGGATCTAGTCCCACATTGGGCTCCCTGCTCGGCGGGAGGCCTGCTTCTCCCTCTCTCACTCCCCTTGCTTGTGTTCCCTCTCTAACTGTGTTTCTCGCTGTCAAATAAATAAAATCTTAAAAAAAAAAAAAAGACATACAAACAACTTACAGGCATATGAAAAAAATGTCCATCACCATTAGCCATCGGTAAATTCGAATCAAAACCACATTGAGAGACCACCGTACACAAGTTAGAATGGCAAAAATTGACAAGGCAAGAAACAACAAGTGTTGGAGAGGCTGTGGAGAAAGGGGAACCCCCTTACACTATTGGTGGGAATGCAAGTTAGTGTAGCAACTTTGGAAAACAGTGTGGAGGTTCCTCAAAAAATTGAAAATAGAGCTACCCTATGACCCTGCAATTGCACTACTGGGTATTTTTGCACTACAGATGTAGTGAAAAGAAGGGCCACATGCACCCCAATGTTCATAGCAGCAATGTCTACAGTAACCAAACTGTGGAAAGAGCCAAGATGCCCTTCAACAGATGAAAAAGATAAAGAAGATGTGGTCCATATACACGATGGACTATTACTCAGCCATCAGAAAGGTGGAATACCAAATTTTGCATCAACATGGACGGGACTGGAGGAAATTATGTTAAGTGAAATAAGTCAAGCAGAGAAAGTCAATTATCATACGGTTTCACTTATTCATGGAACTTAAGGAATAGCATGAAGGACATGAGGAGAAGGAAGGGAAAAATGAAGGGCCAGGAAATCGGAGTGAGAGATGAACCATGAGAGATTATGGACTCCAGGTAAAAAACTGAGGGTTTTAGAGGGGAGGGAGAGGAAGGGGTGAGCCTGATGATGGGTATTAAGGAGGGCATGAATTGCATGGAGCACTGGGTGTTATACACAAACAATGAGTCATGGAACACGGCATCAAAACTGAATGATGACTGACATAACATAATTGAAAAAAAAAGAAGATGGCTCAGAAGAAGATGCAGTAGCTCATTTGTACACAAAGCCATAGAGAAGTTAGGTAGGGGGCTGCTAGGGACAGAATATGATAAGGCAGAAGCAGAACTGGTGACCCCCAAATTCATATATCATTTCAGCATGTAATTTTTGCAATATAGATCGACTTTCTTTGTACAAGAAGGGTAGCACAAATAAAATTATCTTTAAAACAATGCTTATTGGGTGCCTGGGTGGCTCAGTTGGTTAAATGACTGCCTTCGGCTCAGGTCATGATCCGGGAGATCCGGGATCGAGTCCCACATCGGGCTCCCTGCTCAGCGGGAAGCCTGCTTCTCCCTCTCTCAATCCCCCTGCTTGTGTTCCCTCGCTGGCTGTGTTTCTGTCAAATAAATAAAATCTTTTTTAAAAAAATAAATAAATAAAAAATAAAACAATGCTTATTAATGAAATTAATGAGACTACAGAGTTTCATGTATGTCTACTCTATTAATTACCTATCGCTATGTAGCAAATTATCCTCGCACGTAGCATCTTAAAACATCAAACATTTGTTTATTATTTTACATAGTGTCTAAGGGATCTGGAAGCAACTTAGATAAGTTGTTCCAGTTCAGGAGTGCTTATGAGCTTAGAGTTAAACCGTCAGCAGGGGCTACAGATCTCTGAAGGCTTGATGGAGGTTCTGCTTCCGATAATGTTCATTCATACGGCTGTTGACTGGAATCTCAATTCCTGGACATCCGTGCCTCTCCATGAGGCTGCATCAAGTCAGGGCAACTGGCTTCACTTTGAGTGATCTAGCAGAAAGTGAGAGTCAGGAAGGTTTTAGCCTCAGAAGTGACATCCCGTCACTTCTGTGAGACTCTATAGATCACACAGACCAAATCTGATATGATACAGGAGGGCACTACACAGAAATGTAAATGTCAGAAAGTGAAAATCTTTGGGGTGTCCGGCTGGCTTAGTCAAGGGAATATGCAGCTCTTGATCTCAGGGCTGTGAGTTCAAGCCCCATGTTGGGCCCTAGGCTCAATATGGAGTCTGCTTGGGATTCTCTCTCCCCCTCCCTCTCCCCCTCCTGCTTGTGTTCTCTCTTTCTCTAAAATAAATAAATATATATATTTATTTATAAATATATTATATATAAATATTATATAAATATAATAAATATAAATATAATATATATATTATAAATATATATTTCCATATATATATATGGAAAGAAAAGAAAGTGGGGATCTTTGAGAGTCATCTTGGATATTGGCTACAAGATCCTCTAAAGTGGTAATAGCCCACTCTTAATTAAAAGCCAATCTTCGGGGCGTGTGGGTGGCTCAGTGGGTTAAAGCCTCTGTCTTCGGCTCAGGTCATGATCAGGGTCCTGAGATCCAGGGAGCCTGCTTCCTCCTCTCTCTCTGCCTGCCTCTCTGCCTACTGTGATCTCTCTCTCTCTCTGTCAAATAAGTAAATAAAATCTTTAAAACATATATATACCTAACTTTTGGAAGGCTATTGTAGTAGTGTGATCATGGCTCCCCCAAATATGTCCTAATTCTCAGAATCTGTGAATATGTTATGTTATTCAACAAAAGGAAATTAAGGTTGCTACTTGGCTGACCTTAAAACGGGGAGATTACGAGGTACATGGGTGGCTCAGTCGGTTAACGCCTTGGGCTCAGGTTACAATCCCGGGATTCTGGGGTCTTGGGATCGAGCCCCACATCAGGCTCCCTGCTCAGCGGGGAGCCTGCTTCTCTCTCTCACTCTGTTGCTTCCCCTACTTGTCCGCTCTCTCATTTTCTCTCCTGCTCTTTGTCAAATAAATAAATTAAATCTTTTTTAAAAAAAGGAGATTCTGCTGGATGATCTGGGCGGGGAGGGGGGCGGGACCGAGGTAACACCAAGGGTCTTGTAAGTGAAAGAGGGAGGCAGGAGAGTCAGAGCTGTGTGACACAGGGAGGACCCACCTGCTGTCACTGGCTTTGGAAAAAGAGGAAGGGGCCACAAACCAAGAATGCAGGTGGCCTCTAGCAGCTGGCAAAGGCAAGGAATTAGATTCTCCCCTAGAGCCTCTAGAGGGAATGTAGCCCCACCACCACCTTGATTTTCACCCAGTAAGATTCTTTGGACTTCTGACCTCCAGAAATGTAAGACAATAAATTTGAGTTCTTTAAGCCACTAATTTTGTAGTCACTTGTTAAAAAAACAAAAACAAACCCCCAAACAAACAGACAAACAAACAACACCTAGTATACATGCGTAAGAAGTTGCTGATGGTGGTTAGATCTGGGAAGTACAGTTGGGAGGTCTAGGTCTGGGATAAGGGAGAACACATCCTTTTGCATCGATCGAATTTCTTACTATATACACGTGAATTTCCAAAATAGATCTTTTTCAAAATAAAGAACTTTGGAGTGCCCATTGCCTAATCACCGCTGAGCTTTAGAAAAGAAATTTTTGTATGTGGGACGCCTGGGTGACTCAGTCAGTTAAGCACCTGCCTTGGGCTCAAGTCATGATCCTAGGGTCCAGGGATGGAGTCCCACAGGGGGCTTCATGCTCAGCAAGGAGTCTGCCTCTCCCTGTCTCTCTCTGCCTCTGCCCTTGGCCACACTCGTGATCTCTCTGCCTCTCTGTCAAATAAATAAAATCTTGAAAAAAATTTTTATATGTAATTAAAAACCATGTTTTTTCAATCATTTTTTCCAAAGTATGTTTGCTTCTGTCTCTTTTCTATTTTTTTTAAGATTTTATTTATTTATTTATTTGACACACAGAGAGAGATCACAGGCAGGCAGAGAGGCAGGCAGAGAGGAGGAAGCAGGAGAGCCCGATGCGGGCCTCGACCCCAGGACCCTGAGATTATGACCTGAGCTGAAGGCAGAGGCTTAGCCCACTGAGCCACCCAGGCGCCCCACTTTTGTCTCTTTTCTCCACTTTGTGGATTCCTGTTTATGTAAAGCCACCACTCAGCCATGTGTTGTAAGAAAGACACAGTGGGGCGCCTGGGTGGCTCAGTGGTGAAGCATGCCACTCTTGATCTCGGGGATGTGAGTTCAAGCCCACACTGGGTCTAGAGATTACTTAAAAAATAAAATCTTAAAAAAAAAAAAAAAAAAGGCGCAGTAACAAATGCCTGGGAATACTAACACAGTTTTGTGGGGTTTTGCAGAAATGTGTACACATTAATCAACATTTGCTATAGATGGGAAAGCATCTAAATTTAAATTCTTAAAACACTGGCTGTCATTTTTATGCTTAATTTAAAACAGTTCTCTCACTCTCTGTGCTTCTGAGGACATTTCTTGCCTATAGAAAAGTAGGAAGCAACCTACTCTACATTTTTCTTTTTAATTAAAAAAACCCAGCTTTCACATAACATAAAATTTGCTCATTTAAAGTGTGCAATCCGGGGGTTCTTAGTATGTTCACAGAGTTGTGCAACCATTACCACAATTAATTTTAGAACATTTTTATCACCTCCAAAACAGAACCCATAAACATTAGCAGTCACTCCCATTTCCTCCCAAACACCACAGCCCTAGGCAATCACTACTCTGCTTTTTGTCCTAGAGACCGGTGTATCCTGGACCTTTCATATAAATGGAATCGTACAATATGTGGCCTTTCTTGACTGGCTCCTACATTTTCATTTAATGCCACCTGCTGGCTGAAGGCGTGTCAGAGAACAGTTTCAGTGAAGTCAGGAAGTTGACTAGAACTAGGAAGATTAGCCCTGAAATCAATATTCCCCCAAGAGAAGGAATATGGAACACTTCTTAAGAGATTTTATTTATTTATTTGAGTTGAGAGTTGGGAGGGAGAACATGGCAGGGGGAGCATAAGGAGAGAGAGAGAAATTCTCAAGCAGACTCTGTGCTAAGCTTCGGAGCCACTGTGGATCTCGATCCCACGACCCGTGAGCTCATGACCTGAGCCAAAATCAAGAGTTAGACAATGGGGCGCCTGGGTGGCTCAGTTGGTTAAGCAACTGCCTTCGGCTCAGGTCATGATCCCGGAGATCCGGGATCGGGCTCCCTGCTCCGCAGGAAGCCTGCTTCTCCCTCTCTCACTCCCCCTGCTTGTGTTCCCCCTCTCGCTGTGTTTCTCTCTGTCAAATAAGTAAAATCTTTTTTTTTTTTTTAAAGAGTAGACCATTTAAAGTTAAGAGTAGACCATTTAAAGTTAAGCCCTATTTTTCTTTTCTTTTTTAAAAATTATTTATTTATTTAATTGACGGAGAGAGATCACAAGTAGGCAGAGAGGCAGGCAGAGAGAGGAGGAAGCAGGCTCCCTGCAGAGCAGAGAGCCTGGGCCTCGATCCCAGGACCCTGAGATTATGACCTGAGCCGAAGGCAGAGGCTTTAACCCACTGAGTCACCCAGGCGCCCCAGGCGCCCCTATTTTTAAGGTTTGTTTAAAAAATGTTCCATAGGGCCACCTGGGTGGCTCATTGGGTTAAGCCACTGCCTTTGGCTCAGGTCATGATCCAGGAGTCCCAGGATGAGTCCCGCATGGGGCTCCTGGCTCTGCGGGGAGTCTGCCCCTTCTTCTGACTTTCTCCCCTCTCATGCTGTCTCTCACTCACTCACTCTCTCTCAAATAAATAAAATATTTTTTAAAAACCCTTAAAAATAATAAAACTTCTCATTATTTTATTAGCGCAATAACGTACAT
Organism: Spilogale gracilis; assembly: GCA_004023965.1. Lineage (NCBI taxonomy): Eukaryota > Metazoa > Chordata > Mammalia > Carnivora > Mephitidae > Spilogale > Spilogale gracilis. The sequence continues at coordinate 23,432 of PITA01003799.1, read as the reverse complement.
AATTTAATACTGAGAATGGAGTACCCATCCCATGTCAGCCACCATGCTGGATTCTCTTTTTTTTTTTTTAAAGGTTTTAATTATTTATTTGACAGACAGAGAGCACAAGTAGGCAGAGCAGCAGGCAGAGGGAGAAGCAGGCTGTCTGCTGAACAGGGGGCCCTATGCGGGACTTGATCCCAGGATCCTGAGATCATGACCTGAGAGGAAGGCAGCCGCTTAACTGACTGAGCCACCCAGGTGCCCCATGCTGGATTCTTTACATAGAACATCTCAATGAATCCTCACAATAAGTCATAATTATAGTGTTTACATCTGAGTAATCAGTAAGTCAGCGAGGTTCAGCATTTTGCCCCAGATCACACACCTACCAACTGGCAGAACTGAGAGTTTAGTGAGAGTCTACGCCCCGCTGCACCCAACCTGGCATCTCGTTGCCAGATGTCCCAAAGCCATGGGAGTCTCAGGATCCCATCTGGATCAGTCACAGTGCTTAGCTGCAAATGGCAGCCCCCTCTTCTAGCTGGATTAAGCAAAAAAGCGATTTATTAAAGGACACGGACCCTTGCGGGAGGACTGAAGAAAGTGGCTCAATGATGTTCTTCATTCCTTAACCCAATGAAGAACACTGAAGAACTGACCCAGGGAGGAAAAAGCCAGGGTTGCTGTGGGCCGTGAGCGTGTACTACGGGGAGCCAGGAAGTTGGCTACCCCTGTGGGTGACACTGATCCCACTTCTCTGTGTACCTAGAAGCCACTGTCTTCTTGCTCCAGCTGAGTGGGACTTCTACAGAGGGCCAGCCTACTTCCTCCTGTGCTTCATTCTGAACCATGGCTCCCAAGGACAGGTCTTGGCAGAGTCTGGGTCACATGGCCATTTGGGGGCATATTTAAGAAAATGAGGGCTCTTTGCTCCTGTCAGGAGCAGCTTCAAAGGTCTGGCTTCCTGTGCTAGGAACCACATCCCCCCACACGAATGACACATACCACCATCAGTACAGGCCCCTTGGAGGAGGAGAGACAGCCAAAATACAGCAGTCATTGAGCGCGTCTTTAAGCAAACCACACCGAGAAGCTTTGGGGCTCAGTTGGGCAAATCGTGGTGTAAACTGTGGCTAGATGGAAAAGTGGAGAGGACAAGACCAGCTAACCAGGTGCACCCACAGAGGTGAGAGCATAGAGGCCCAGCTATAAATTATAAAGCCGAATCAACACTGGACCCCATGCTCCTCGCTAGAAGGTCTTCGAGGTACACCAGGACCAGGAAGGGCCCACCCCACAACTGTGAGTATGTCTCTCTCTCTCTCTCTCTCTCTCTCTCTCTCTCTTTTCTTTTTTTAGGATTTTATTTATTTGAGAGAGAGAGAGAGAGAGTGCACATGAGCAGCAGGGGGAGAGGGACAAGCAGACTCCCTGCTGAGCACAGAGTCCTACATGGATTGGATCCCAGGACCCTGAAATCATAACCTGAGTCATCCAGGCACCTCCACCCTTTTTTTAAAGATTTTATTTGGAGTAGGTCTCTTTTATAACGATGTTAAACTTATTTGACAAATCTGTCCTGATGAGATTCTCAGATAGGACCTGTCATGTAGGCAGGCTGGGGAGACAGGGACATACATCAATCATCCAGGGAAGAGGTGGGCCCTCGAAGAGGAAGCCAGACCCCTGATATTGGTCTCAGCAGGAAAGAAAATTCCTTAGTCCTTAATTTCCTAAATCCAGATTTGGGGGAGTGGAGGCATGCTGAGGGCACCTAAGGATTTTCTCAGAGGTGGGAGAATCTACAGCCGGCTGGGGACTGGGCTCAGAGGCAACCTGGGGAGGGCCACAGGCCAGGTTCTCCTGTCCCAGGGACTGCCTTTGCCTTGCTTATGCCATCCCAAGCCTTGAGGCAAGTTGTAGTTTGATGTTCTAGTCTGTTCTCAGCTGGCCAAGTTTTATGCCACAATCGCGGGTCTGCCCTGAGGCCAGGGGTGGAGAGGGAGGCCCGTGTCCCCTGCCCGGAACCAGGGCGCTGGTGGCAGCAGTAATACCAAGCAAAATGAATAACTGGGGGTTACATTTGGGCCTGAGGGGTCCATTTGTTCCCCCCTCAGTTACTGATTTCTGATCATCCAGATGGTGGAGTGGTGGCTTCCCTTTCAGGACTTTGATAAATGTATGCCAAATGAACAGAACATTGTTGAAAAGGAAAAGCAACACTTCTAGAAACAGGCAAATCAGCATGAGGGGTGCCTAGGAGGTATCGAGAATGTCCCAAACGGTGGCTGGGTCCCAGGGACGGCGGTCCCAGGCAGCTGGCAGCAGGGAAGTACATCAGGAAGCAGCGGGCCCTGATCATACAGCCAGGTCACACATCTCTGGGAGGTGCCCCACACCCAAGATGGGAGCTCTGTCTTGGTGGTCCCATGAAGAAAAGGAACAGTACTGCAACTGTTCTAGAAAACTACACCCCTCAGGCGCCGAACCAGCCTCAGGTACACACAACAAGGGAAAAAACCATTTCTCACGGCTGGGATCTGAAGCTCCATTCTCAGGGTGCTGGACCAGGGTCCTAGAGTCTGAAGAAAGGAATCCTGAAATCCCAAGCCTGGGAATCAGGGAGAGCTTGATGCCTGCCTGTTAATGAGTTCAGACATTACTAACACATCTGAAAAGGGGCACAGTTAGAAGGTGAAACACTAGCAGAAAAACGTCAAGGCTGCCTCGGAGGAGAAGCGTCAGATCACAATTCAACAAACGCTGACCAACCAGCCAAAATCTTTTCTCTGGCTTGAAACTTAGTTCCTTAAATAAGTGAATCTGTTTCTCCAAGAGCAAATTTACCTTCTTCACAAGAATAATCCCTGTTCACAGTTTTTTTTTTTTTTAAGATTTTATTTATTTGATAGTGAGAAACACAGCTAGAGAGGGAACACAAGCAGGGGGAGTCAGAGAGGGAGGAGCCTGATGTGGGGCTCGATCCCGGGACTCGGGGATTATGACCTGAGCCGAAGGCAGTTGCTTAACCAACTGAGCCACCCAGGTGCCCCTGTTCACAGTTTTTATATCATCAACGAAAAAGATAAAAAGTATTTATTCAGGTGATTAGCCAAAAATACAGTTATTATTCTTAATAGTTGTTTATAAACAAGGGACCATTGAATGATCATTAAAAGGAACTTTATTAACCTTATTAGTACAGACAACATTTACAAACATAAAGCATGGTGTGCTGAAATTCAGGATTTACTGGTGCTTTCTGGTAACTTTACCTTCCCGTTATCCAATGTTGAAAATGGTTTCCTTTGATTTTTTTTTTAAGATTTATTTATTGATTTGACAGGGAGAGAGAGAGAGAGAGCAGAAGCGGGGGGAGTAGCAGGCAGAGGGAGAGGGAGAAGTGGGCTCTCCACCAAGCAGAGAGCCCAACATGGGGCCATCCTAGGACCCTGGGATCATGACCTGTGCTGAAGGCTGGTGCCCAACCGATTGAGCCACCCAGGCACTGCAAAAGGGTTTCCTTTGTCATTATGTTGCTGCAATGCAACTAGGTCTCATACATCTAATTCCCATTCTCAATAAGATTCACAGTCTCCTAGCCTTCTAAACTGTTTTATAACAATAGTTCTTATTATGTAGCTATACTACTGGTCACACTTTTTTTTTTAGAGTAATACCATCATTGGAGAAGGCACATAACTCATTCAGTAAAATAATCACATATAATACCAATTACCTCCTCATCTAAGCAAACAGTCCTGACATCTCCTTGGAAGATGTAGTTTCACCTAACCATCATGTGCTTTACAAAATACTTTGTTCTCTCAAAATCAGAGTAGCAAGTGCCCCTTTTGAACCACATCCATAAGCCAGCACTCAGACTTAAATAAGGAAACAGATCTGCTCTATTTGACCACTCTGTGTTCTTCTAGTTGCTCAATTTTGTGGCTAATGCAATTACACAACCCTAAAAAGTCAGTTTTTCTGAATGTAGACAGAACGCAACAATCTCACAAATGTCAATCTCTTGTTTGCCGTAAGTGCCAACTGGCAAAAAATTCAGACATCTTTTCATTTATGAAAGGGTTCCTCAGACCAGAACTTGGATCCTTACACTAAGATTTTCATAAGGAAAAAGCCTCTGGGGAATCTGAAACATGACAGAGAGAGGCTTCAGGTAGATTTAGAGATGAAGCCAGAAGTGAAACCTTAAGTTTCCACTGAGCCCAAGGAGTTTTTTTTTTTCTTCTTTTACCTCCAAAAGGGCAGAACATACACCCAAACTCTTTAAAATGGCCACTGGAATCTATTTCTATAATGGTTACATGAACTAGCTTGGCTGATGGGTTTCTACAGTCAAGATAATGAAGTTAGGCAGGAAAAAGTACAACCCAGGTACTTCGTAGTTTTTTTGTTTTGTTTTGTTTTTACTCAGTATCCACAAAGAAGGTCTATAAAAAAAGGAAGGGTGCAGAAACTCTATGATTCTTATTCATGATTCTAATTCCTGATCATAACAATCCCACCTACATAAGTGTCCCAAAAGTCTTAGAAAGGTTGTAAGCTTTAATAACCTGAGGAGTCTAAATGCAGCAAACTTGCAAAAAACATTCATCATTTGAAGGTTTGCTTGCCTACAGTCCATTCTTCCTTAGTTTTGTGACTTTTGATAATACTTTTTAAGGTTTGTGTGTTGTTGTTGCTTCAGTAACTTTGAAGGTGGCAACAGCCAACTTTTTCTGAGTTATTAGAGCTGGAAACTGCACTAAGACTTTTTGGAATACCCATTATATGACTCCCCCTCTGAGTCCTTGTCCTAATTAATTTCATCTGTGACTGACATCTAAACTCCAGAATGGCTTAGATTATCTTCCTAAAAGTTCTTTTCTTGCAACATCCTCAGAGCAAAGCGGGTTGAACGTGTCTCAGGCTGTTTCTTACGGCGTTGTCACTCACACATCCCTGGAGATGTGATTAGTTTTGTACGAAGTACAGAGACTCACAGTTCTGACACACTTGTGTTACTGCAATAAATATCAGTTTCTAAGTGTAATGTCAGTACAACCAAAAATGGTTTGAGGCAGTACTGTGAATATTTAAGTGGTCACATTTTAATAAATTTCCATACATTTATCCAGTTAAAAAAACCTGTCTTGACTTCAAGTGTTTTCTCCCTTTCTTCCTGATCAGTGTTTTCTGGTTTTTTATCTGTGACTTCTGTTCTTATAAGGGTCTCATATACTTCCTGGGCTCTGGCAATTTCTTTCTGTGCATCAAAATGGACTTTTTGCCAGGTCAGGAGGGGAACGATTAAATTAAAATCATTAATTCGCTTGTTTAGTTTTCTGATGTTTTCTTGAAACTGCTCACAAACTTGGTTCCACTGTTTCTGTCCAGCAGGTGTCATTGGATTCCCAAGTTTTTTCCTTGACACTAAGATCGCCTCTCTCAGTTGATCAATGGTATCCTTTATTTCCTTTTGCATCAGGATCCATTCTGGTTGGTATCCATTATCTATCAATATTCTGTTCAGGTTGTGAGTCATTGGATCAATATATGAACAGCCAGAAAATTTTTTTAGAGGTTTTCCCTTCCCACTGAGGTTGTCAAAGTCTCCTTTGGCCATTGACTCCTGAATGAGATCCTCTACTAAACGCTCTATAGCCTGAGTTATCTTTTGTTCTTTACTCTGTCTTACATCTTTAACAGTTAAACTATCGACAAAATACTGGCTTTGTAGTTTCTGCTTCTGATATTCCATTACTTGCTCCGTTGCACGGTCTGCTCGAAACTGCCTATATTGCTTCTCTCGTTGACTTGGTGTTCCAAAACCAATACCTTCAAAACTTAAATAATGCCGGTGCTGGGGAGTTTTATATTTGAATTTGTCTTCTTCTTCTTCTCCTTCTTCAACTTTCTTTTGCTGGGCATTTGTTTGTTCTAGCACGTGGGAAAGCACTTTTCTATAAGCTTCTTCAATCCTTATAAATGTTGCTGAATCTGCAGTACCAGAGCTACCATCCGGATGGTATTGCTTGGCAAGCTTATGAAAAGATTCCCTGACATCATCCACAGAGCAACCTTCATCCAGATTTAGCAGCCTGTAATATTCTCGCATCTTCTTTTTGGATTTATGAGTTGACATCATTCTATTTCTAATGACACCAAAATATGGGGGCATTTTCATTCTATTAGATATCACTGAAACATTTGTGAGATGGGATTTTAAAACTTGAGCCATTGTCACATATATCATGTTCATAATTGTACCCAGAGATCTTCCTAGCGATAGTCTATAGACAACACAAAAAGAGTAAAGAAAGTTGTATTATCAGCAAATCTCATATTTTCAGCAATAAGGAAATTATAGGAACAATAAGGGGCAGTTTTTTTCTAATGCTGCTGTCAAGTGCTTATAACTAGTGCTTATAGCTATATTTTACTTATGTTAGCAGAGAAATGGAAGTTGATGATGCTTCATATTAACATATTGTGATATACTCTGATTCTATTCCTCACTAACCAACCACAGAATTTCAGAGTTGGCGGGTTCTTAGAGATCTCATCCAGTCTTCTCATTTTATAACAAAATGTCAGCCCAGAAGGTTAAGCAACATAACCCAGTCACACAGCAAGTTGTCAGGAAAATGGTTAGGGTTAGGACACAGTAAGGTCTTGCTTAATTTTCTGTATCCCTAGTAGACTATAAACCTTACCAAGGAGATGCTTGCTACATGCTAGGAAATTAAGACCAAAGCGGGCCCTTAGCTGTTATTTTTTTTTTTTTAAGATTTTGTTTATTTATTTGACACACACACACACACACACAGATCACAAGTAGGCAGAGGGGCAGGCAGAAAAAGAAGGGAAAGCAGGCTCCCTTCTGAGCAGAAAGCCCGATGCGGGCCTCGACCCTAAGACCCTGAGAGCATGACCTGAGCTGAAAGCAGAGGCTTTAACCCACTGAGCCACCCACGCACCCCTTGGCTGTTATTTTTTAGAAACGCATGGTCTGGCAGAAGAGGACAACTTATATCTAGATAATGGCAATTAAATACCAGAAATGGTTTAACCAGAAGTGGGATTTTTGATGTACAAACGGTAAAACTCAGCTCCTGGGGACCCCAATTTTCTGGACAGTTGGGGTCAACGGCTTCAGAGTTGGGATGGTGGTGGTGGCTGAGCCCATGATGGCCATAGCCAGGCAGCCGTCAGTCCCGACGCGCAACACGCCCCCCCGCCCCGCCCCCTACTCACCTTCACAGCCTTGGGGAAGGGGCTTAGCGGCTCCCGCCCCCATGCTGCGCCTCTGCGCATGCGTGCACGTTCGTGCACTTCGCTCTCTGCCCGTCTCACGCGCTGGGGGAGTGTCTCCGCTGGACTAGACCATCTATCAGCTTACCGTGAGGGGACCACAGTGGGGACGGAGGACAGAACCGGACCGAATCGGGACAGGCCCTACTTTAACAGGGAACCCAGGACTCTCTCCTAAAGTGAACTCCACCGTGGAGGACACAGGCACGACAGTTCGGAAGCCTCCGTCCCGCTCCCACTTGCAGTGAGGGGGTGGTCCGGCCGATGGGGATTGTGGGAGCTGTAGTTCGCGGGAAGTGAGGCGCGCGGCAGCCTTCGAAGGGCGCCTGCGCTTTCCCGGAAGGAGGCGGGGCGGCGGAAATGGGGCGGTGGCCCGAAGCGGGGCGGTCAGAGTCAATTGCAGTGTAGGTTGGGATACTTGAAGTCGCAGTGGTTCGGGGCGACGGCCGTCGGTAACTTGTTTTTGAGAAGAGACAAGGTCGTTCCCCCGAACAGGTCTGAACAGTCTCTTCCGGGCGTGCAGATGAGGCACCAGCGGAGAGACGTGAAAGTTCTACCCCACCCAGAAACATCTAGCCAACCCAGGCTAGAAACCTGGTCTTTTGTTAATTCATCAAGTACTTACTGAGCAGCTCCCTTAGCCAGGCGTGGTAGGTAGGGGGTGAGAACAGTGGAGCTCCATATCAAAACAGGGGTCTCCTGACATTTAAGCCCAGCCATTGTCATGGGGATTTCCTGTTTCCTCCTCCTGAACAGGGAGGTAGTTTTTTAAAAAAGAAAGGTAGAAAAAGGGCAGAAAATGCTTTTCTCTGTCTCTACTAGTAAAATAAGGGTACCAATAAATGGTAATGTATATTTAGCACATACTTTTTGTCAGCTACTGTGCTAAGTGCTTTGTGTATAGTCTCTTAATCCTTACAACAGTCCTATGAGATAAGTGTATTTTCCTCATTTTACGTGTGATGAAATAATGATTGCATCAAACGCGCTGAATTTCTTTGAGAGTTGCACAAGGCATGTAAGCCACTTTGCACAATGCCTGGCGCATTAAGCAATGTATTTTATTACGACTGTCTCCTGAAAGGAGCCAAAGTAGGTTCTGGCCTTTCTAAGCTGAATTAGACAGTATAACAAGTTGCTACCTCCTATGTACTTGCACAGAGAAAGACTGAAATACTGATGCAGAGGGATTTCCTTTTATAAGCAAACAAAGAATTCTGTGTGAAACAAAGTAGTATTTCTGAGGTGTTAACTTTTCTGGCCAACATCTTAAACACAGCATAAAAGTGGATAACAATGCGTAAACACACCTTTAAAAATTACTCATATTTGTACGGCACTTTGCGTTTTAAAATGCACTCATCACAAATCTCATTTTGACCTTTACACTTTAGAAGTTACTATACTTGCGCAGCATGTAGGTAAGTGCCTTTTGTAAGTTACTATAACTGTAAATCATTTTCTCTCTTTCAGAGTGTCAGTTTTGTAGCGGTGATTCTGTACTTGTAGAAGGTGAATTCGAGTTGGCTGAATAATCCAGTAGGAACATTTGCAGCTGCAAAATGCGAACTAGTTAACTGACTGAGAGAACTATTTTTCTTGTGTAAGAAATATGGTGGTAACCAGTTTCTGGGTATTATATTGGTTCATCTATCAGGAGTTGCCACATTTGCTTTACTATTCTTTCCCTTTCTCTATATATGTGCTTTTTTTTTTTTAAGATTTTATTTATTTATTTGACAGAGCTCAAGTAGGCAGAGCAGCAGGTGGAGGGAGAAGGAGAAGCAGGTTCCTTACTGAGCAAAGGCCCGATGCAGGGCTTTATCCCAGGACTCTGGGATCATGACCTGAGCTGAAGGCCAGTGCTTAACTGACTGAGCCACTCATGCACCTCTTTTTTTCTTTTTAAGATTTTATTTTTAAGTAATGGTTATATCCAGTGTGGGGCTTGAACTCACAACCCTGAGATTAAAACTTGCATGCTCTATCGACTGAGCCAGCCAAGCACCCCTCTGGGTGCTATCTTCATTCATTTTTAAACTGTTTGCTAAAGAAAGTGTTTGATGCTGGGTGTCTTGGTGGCTCAGAGGTGCCTGCCTCTCCCTCTCCTTCTGCCTGCTCTCTGCCCTTCCCCTGCCCCATGCTCTCTCACTCTCTCTCAAATAAAATCTTAAAAAAAAAAAAAAAAAAGTCTGATCCAGAGTGTCAGCTTTTTTCTTTTTAAAAAGATCTTATTTATGTATTTGTCAGAGAGAGAGAGAGAGAGAGAGAGAGCGAGAGCACAAGCAGGAGAGCAGCAGGCAGAGGAGACAGAGGGAGGATTACTCAAGCTGGATTACTCATTACCTGAGCCGAAGGCCGACACTAACCACTGAGCCACCCAGATGTCCCTAGAGTGTCAGCTTTTTTAAAGAAGGCAGCGGGTTAATCTACATAATACAATACTCTAAAATCTAGGGGGGATTAGGGAAAGGTTGGGTGGAAAAGAGAGGATTCACATTCATTTGAGCATTTTCTTCTTTTCCCTCTTCCCAGCTAGGTAAATCAGTTATCAAACCCTTCTGTATGGACCACACACGGAGTCTGTGGGACTTTACCAGTGGTAAACTGCCCTCCCCCACCCATGATGTTTGATTTTCATTTTTGGCATGGAATTAATGTGAAGATTTATAATTGTCACTTGAGCCTGAATTGTTTGCATTTGACTGGTGCTGATCTACAGCACTCTCTGTGACTTGAAATTGTGAATAATGCATATACCTCCCTCTTATTGCAGGCCACTGAGGGGGAAACAAATGCACACTATCAGTCTGAGAACCAAGATTTTTGAATTGTTTCTAACCCACATTACATTTACTCACCATGTTTATTGAAATCATTGCTTGACAGCACAGCTGCTCTCTGCTTTTCTCACCCTTCAGAATTTGTTTCCAGCTTTATTGAGGTCTAATTGACAAGAAATTTATATATTTAAGGTGTACAATATATTTAAGGTGTACAATTTGATAATTTGATATATGTATATATTGTGAAATAATGACCACAATCAAACTAATTAGTAAGCTAATTAACATATCTTTCGCCTCACATGGTTAACTACAGTCTAGATGTTTTTTTGTTTGTTTGTTTAAAGATTTTATTTATTTATTTGACAGAGAGAAACACAGCCAGAGAGGGAACACAAGCAGGGGGAGTGAGAGAGGGAGAAGCAGGCTTCCCACTGAGCAGGGAGCCCGATGTGGGGCTCCATCCTGGGTCTCCAGGATCATGACCTGAGCTGAAAGCAGTCGTTCAACCAACTGAGCCACCCAGGCGCCCCTAGATGTTTTGATAAGGTAAAAATACCAGTATATGGGGGCACCTGGGTGGTTCAGTCAGTTGGGCCTCTGCCTTCACTCAGGTCATGATCCCAGGGTCCTGGGATCGAGCCCCGCTTTGGGTCTCTCTGCCTCTCACCCTGCTTGTGCTTTCTCTCTCTTTCTCTCAAATAAATCTCTCTCTCTTTTTTTAAAGACCAGTATATGGAGGGTTTGTCTCCTTTCACTGCTTACCAGTTGTTCCAGTTTGTCAAAGATTTGAGCAACAAAACTCTTATTAACACATTAAAGCTGTCACATTAACGCTATTTGCTAGAGAACCATCCAAGATGCTTTATAGTGAGGATAAGTTTTAAGGCAAATCGAATTCCAAAACAGCTTTGTAATGAGATGTGAGGCTTCTTCCGCTTCAAAAGCCCACTCTTGAGGAAGGCCCCCTGAATGCCTTTTTCGTCTTAGGGCTCATCCAGAGACATCTCAGGCTTTGGTGAGGTCATACTGGATCATTTGGTCCATGCTATTCTCAATGGAAGAGCGCAGGAAATGAGTATATAAATCCAGTATATAAATCCAGTTTCAAACTCCTTTTGAAGGTGCCCTTCCTGATTAAATACCATTTCTTGTATTAATGAAATTAAAGAATCACATAATTTCTGTTCTTTCCTTGACAGCGTGGTTTAATGATCTATCTACTCTGTGAGATATCCACAGTGAGTGTTTCTGTCTTTGTTCTTTGGAAATACATGTTGAAATATTTATGGAGAGAGGGATATGATGCCTGCAAATTACTCTCCAGCGATTTAGAAATAAATGCATGTACAGAGCAAGGGAGGAAGAGAGCAAACATTAAACCAGATGGAATGAAATGTTAATCAGAAAATCTGGGTAAAGATTATTTGGAAGGTTTTGTATTCTTGCAATTGTTCTGTTTAGGCACTTTCTGACTTTTTAAGAAGACTTTGATATTCATAGTTGCCAGAAATTGGAAGGAACCGGGATGTCTTTCAGTAAATGAATAAACTGTAATTCATACATACAATAAAATATTAATCACTAATATTAGTGATACGGTATCAAGCCTTGAAAAGACTAGGAAGAACCTTAAATGCATTATTGCTAAGTGAAAGAAACAGATCTGAAAGGGCTCCATATATGATTCCAACTATATAAAACTATAAAAATTGGGTTTTTTTTTTTAAGATTTTATTTATTTAACAGAGAGAAACACAGCCAGAGAGGGAACACAAGCAGGGGGAGTGAGAGAGGGAGAAGCAGGCTTCCCGCCGAGCAGGAAGCCCGATGTGGGACTCGATCCCGGGTCTCCAGGATCATGACCTGAGCCGAAGGTCCTTAACCAACGGAGCCACCCAGGTGCCCCTAAAACTATAAAAATTTTTTTAAAAAATCAGTGGATTAAAAAGAGGCAAAAAGGACTTGAGTAGACATCTCTCCAAAGAAGATATACAAATGGCCAACAAGTATATGCAGACAAGCTCAGAACCACTGATCATTAGAGAAATGTAAATCAAAACCATAGTGAGATGGCAGCCTTAGGAAGGCTGCTGTCAGACCAAACAAAACAAAATAATAAGTGATGCTAGGATGTGGAGAAGGTGCAACCCTTATGAGAACATAAAATGGGAGAAACATTTTTGATGGTCACAACTGCCCAAAGTCACACAGTTTGTGGCAGACCTCCCTCCCTCCCTCCCTCCCTCCCTCTCTCTCTCTCTTTCTTTCAGATTTTATTTATTCATTTGTCAGAGAGAGAGCAGCACAGGCAGGGGGAGCAGCAGGCAGAGGGAGAAGCAGGCTCCCTGCTGAGCAAGGAGCCTGATGCGGAACTCTCCGGGAACCCAGGTGGCCCAGTAGCAGATTTTACTGCTGGTCTAAGTCTGCAGGTTTAATCTGCACAGTTAGTGCAAGATTTTTCCTGTAACCCTCCCTATCCAGAGGGCAAACATGATTACATGCTGCAAAAGGGAAAGAAAGTGTTAAGAGTATTTGGATATTGGTTTGGCATATAGATTTCTAAAATAACCACCTCAGTTCCAGAAGGAATTTGTTTCAGAATGTAGTTAGTAGTACCAGACCTTTGTTAAGTCATTTATTAGATTTTTAAATGTATTATTTGTGTCCAAATCATCAGCTGACAAAAATGCTAAGAACAAGAAATCATATCCCAGCAACGCTTTTGGGAGCCTCTGTTCGTGGGTGGGGCAGTGCTAGGCCCTGTTCATTTCCGAAAGTAATCAGTGAAAAATAGACATTTGAGGGGCACCTGGGTGGCTCGGTCTGTTGTGTCTGCCTTTGGCTCAAGTCGTGATCCCTGGGGTCCTGGGATTAGGCCCTGCTCAGCAGTGGCCTCTAAGGTTCCCTGTCCCTCTGCCCTTCCCCCCTTGCTTGTGCGCGCTTGCTCTCTCTCTCGGTATCAAATAACATCTTTTTTAAAAATGGATGTTTCATATTTTAGAGGATACAGAAGGGAGGGTTCTGTTCAAAGCCATCAAGCAAAACTTCCTAAAAGTTGCTAGTGGCTATCTGTCCTATTCTCAGGCCCAGTTAGGTGCCTTATACCTCTCATCTCCTTTCTTCTCCCTGCCTTATCTTCTCTAAAATGCACTCCAAGTTTCAGCACTTCATGCGGAAAACAGAAGCATGGAAGTTTGCCACTTAACCCAGCCTTTCAAGGATTATTTATTTATTTATTTTAAAAGATTTTATTTATTTACTTGACAGAGAGAAACACAGCGAGAAAGGGAACACAAGGATGGGGAGTGAGAGAGGGAGAAGCAGGCCTCCCGCTGAGCAGGGAGCCCAATGTGGGGCTTGATCCCAGGACTCCCGGGAACATGACCTGAGCTGAAGGCAGATGCTTAATGACTGAAGCCACCCAGGCGCCCTTCAGGGATGATATATTATCTTCAACTGGGTACCTCACAAGCATGTGTTTATGTATTGGGGGAGATGGTCCTACCTGTCCCATTCCTGATGCCAAGTGTTTTATCAAAGAAAAATACAAAACAATTCCTTACTCTTCTCTAGGCCCAGAAGTAAAATTCTGCTAGTAAGAAAAAAAGATCTTTTTCTCCAAACTATTAACATAATAAAAACACATACAGTAGCAATGACAGAATATTCTTAATAAATTGGCCATTTAAAAGACCACACTCAGCATAAGAATGTTTCATACAAACTTTAGGATCTTGATTACCTCTAAAAACCTTAGAAGAGAGAGTCTAAGATTCTTATCTGAATGAGTATAATAGCAAACAAAATTTTTTAAAAATTTAAAGGTGAGGGGCAGGGAGCAAATAACTACAGGAGCTTGGAAACAAATTATAAAACTTCCCTCACTCTGCAGCCTGTAAAAAGAATGAGCCCAATTTCCAGGTACAGCCATAGAAAGGTGGCCAGGTATTTTCTGAATAAATAAATTTTGCTGGGGCACCTGGGTGGCTCAGTTGGTTAAGTGACTGCCTTCGGCTCAGGTCATGATCCCGGAGACCCGGGATTGAGTCCCACATCGGGCTCCCTGCTCGGCAGGAGGCCTGCTTCTCCCTCTCTCACTCCCCCTGCTTGTGTTCCCTCTCTGGCTGTGTTTCTCTCTGTAAAATAAATAAATAAAATCTTTAAAAAAAATAAATTTTGCTAAGGTATTTGGAAAAAAAGGATGAGTCAATTTGCACTCCAGCCTATCTGGGAATACCTGTTAACTCCACATCTTTGATCACACAGTGGCTTAGTAATCAGAATCACAGACAATAGCAGGTGTTGGTGAGGAGAAACCAAAACCCTCATGTATTACTGATGAGAATGTAGAAAGAAACAACTCCTTTAGAAAACAGTTTGCAAGTGCTCAAAAAGTTAAGCATGGAGTTCATGTGACTCAGCAGTTCCCCTCCTGGGTGTATACTTGAAGGGAACTGGAAATATATTTCCACACAAAAACAAGTATACAACTATTCACAGCAGCATAATTTATGATGGCCAAAAAGCAGATATGACCCACGTGTCCATTAACGAAAGAATGGATAAAACGTGCTATGTGCATACAACAGAATATTATTCCATCATAAAAAAGTATAAAGTACTGAGACACATTACAATATGGATGGACCTTGAAAACATGCTACGTGAGGAAGGCAGATACCAAAGTCAAGCTTTACCCTCCGCTCAGGTCACGATTTTGGGAGTCCTGGGATCGAGCCCCCCATTGGGCTCCCTACTCAGCAGAGAGCCTGCATCTCTCTGCCCTTCACCCCACTTGTGCTCTCTCTCTTTCTGGCTCTTGGTCTCTCAAAAAATAACGTCTTTTTTTTAAAACTTGAAAATTTCCTCAATTTACATATATTATCAATATAGCTAAGATAATTTTAGTCATCAACTTGCAAGTGTTGAAGGTATCAAAGTAATTCTCAGAGAATTCTTTTTTTTTTTTTTTTTTTTTTAAAGATTTTATTTATTTGACAGAGAGAAACACAGCCAGAGAGGGAACACAAGCAGGGGGAGTGAGAGAGGGAGAAGCGGGCCTCCTGCCGAGCAGGGAGCCTGATGTGGGACTGGATCCTGCATCTCCGGGATCATGACCTGAGCTGAAGGCAGTCGCTTAACCAACTGAGCCACCCAGGCGCCCCTCAGAGAATTCTTAAGTCAGATAATAAAAGTTTTGGGGAAGAAAACAAATAGAAAACTTAAAATTCCAGCCTCAAATATATTCTATTCGTGTGTCAATGGAGTCAACTATTAACCAAAGTCCCCTTAACAACAATGGTTAATATTTACTAAGAAATAGAGTTGCCTGGGGCGTCTGGGTGGCTCAGTGGGTTAAAGCCTCTGCCTTCAGCTCAGGTCATGATCTCAGGGTCCTGGGATCTAGGCCCGCATCGGGCTCTCTGCTTGGCGGGGAGCCTGCTTCCTCCTCTCTCTCTGCCTGCCTCTCTGAATACTTGTGATCGCTCTCTCTCTGCCAAACAAATAAATAAAATCTTTATAAAAGAAAAATAAATCAATAATTAAATAAAAAAAAAAATATCTGGGGCGCCTGGGTGGCTCGGTTGGTTAAACAACTGCCTTCAGCTCAGGTCATGATCCTGGAGTTGCAGGACTGAGCCCTGCATCGGGCTCCCTCTCTGCAGCTCCCTCACTTGCATGCACTCTTTCTCAAATAGATGAATAAAATCTTTAAAAGAAAAAGAAAGATCTGTAAGCTGAGTTTTGAATGTATAACTTTAATAAATTGAATAGTAGTTTTAAAAAGCAAAAATAGGCCTGCAAAATCTCCCCTCTCATCCCTGCTCCCCTCCTTTGCTGAGGCAATGGTAGCTGTTGCTGTTGCATCCTTGTGGAGAAAATTATACGTAAGAATGCACTTGGAGGGGGGGCACCTGGGTGGCTCAGTGGGTTAGGTGTCTGTCTTCCGGTCTTCCGGACTCAGGTCATCGTCCTAGGGTCCTGGGGTCGAGCTTCAGGTCGGGCTTCCTGCTCAGTGTCAGTGTCTGCTTCTCCTGCTCCCTATTCCACCTCCCCCAACTTGTGCTTACTGACTGTCTTGCTCTCTCAAATAATTGAATAAAATCTTAAAAAAGAAAAAAAGAAAAGGAATGCCCTGGGTGGTGCATTAGGTTAAGCATCTGACTTTTGATTTTGGCTCAGGTCATGATCTTAGGGTTGCAATATCAAGCCCCATGTGGGGCTCTGTGCTCGGCAGCAGGCAGTCTGCTAGAGAGTCTCTGCCCTTGCCCCGGCCCCTCCATAACTCTCCTCACTTCTCTGTTTCAAAAAAAAAAAAAAAAAAAAAAAGCCCTTTTACTCCCATTCCCCTTTAATATACAAATAGAAGCATAATATACCTACATACTTTCCTTTACCCTTTTCACTTAATATATATTGATCTAGAAAAATCCCACTATTCTTTTGAAGAAAATATTTACAGAGGGCTCCCACAGGGTTTATTCTCACTTATTCAACATGATCTCGGGCAGCAGCCAAGCCTGGTTGGCGGTCGTCGGGCTGGCTCTTCTAGTGGCCAGAAGATGCCACTGCAGTCGTGGCTCTCTGTCCCAGAAGGGTCACCTGAAAACCGGCACAAATTTGGGGAGGAGGTAATAGATGTTAGGAACTCAATTGTTTTTTCCCCTTCCTAAAATATATACGTTGAACTCCTAATCCCCTAGTATCTCAGGAATGTAGGACCTAGGAAATTGGGCCTTTATAGGAGCAATTAAGTTAACATAAGGCCATTGGGGTGCCCCTCAATCCAATCTGACTCTTGTCCTTGTAAAAGGAGAAAATCTGGACACACAAAGGAACAGCAGGGGAATGCATGTGCACAAAGGAAAGGGTAGGTGAGGACGCAGTGAGAAGGTGGCCTCAGAAACCTAGATCTTGAACGTCCAGCCTCCAGAATGGTTGAGGGAAGATTCTGGGTAAGCCCCAGTCCGTGGTCTTCTGTTAACAGCAGTCTGGGCAGACAAATACCTGGGTTGTGTGATCCTTATATGTTCATTCAGTGCCTCTAGGAATTTGTATTCTCCAAACTGTGGCCGACCAGATGGAAAACTCTAAAAGGAAGTGGGGGCTTTAGTGTCCTCAGTTTCCTCCAGCAGGACGCACCAGTCTTGCAGATCTGGCCTCCGGTGGATGCTGCTCCCCTGTAAGGACCTATTTAGAAGTCCAAGCCACCTTGCTGTTTACTCAGAAAAACAGCTCCAGGAAATATGGGCAAACAACTCCTGGAAAACAAAGGTGAGCCAGGTTGGGGGAGATGCCCAGTCAGTTAACCCCCTTAACCTCCCTTCCAGGGAACAATGGAGATGCAAATTAAGAATGAATGGCCAGTGGGGCGCCTGGGTGGCTCAGTTGGTTAAGCAACTGCCTTTGGCTTGGTTCATGATCCTGGAGACCCGGTGGGAAGCCTGCTTCTCCCTCTCTCACTCCCTCTGCTTGTGTTCCCTCTCTAGCTGCATTTCTGTCAAATAAATAAATAAAATCTTAAAAAAAAAAAAAGGCCAGTTACAGGTACTTGGGACCAGGTGGGAATGCCCAAATGCCCTCAACCTCCAGGTTCCAGGAGCAATGGAGATGCAAATTAACTCTGGTTTGTGAGTTTGCCCTATAAAAAAAAGGTAGTCTTAGGTAGCCTGTAAGACAAAGGGGGCATCGTTCTCTCTCTCTTTAGGAGCGTCCCTGGCCTGGGCCAGTGAAATTCTGATGCTTGGCATGAAATGAAGCTTTGCTTGACCTTCGCTTTTGTATGAGCCTTATTCTTTGACCGTGGACCCTATTATCCCCCTCACCTCTTCCAGGGCTATCACAGATGTTGGCATTCTGGTGAGCCGACTTGGGGCCCCAAAGCCTCCTGTGCAAGGGAATGGATGTCAGATGCTGGACTTTCCAGCTTGCTGAAAGGTACATAGTGGGGTGGTGGGAGCTATTTCTACCTTGTCCTCTAGGAGAAAGGAAGCAGAAGCTCATTCCCTGTTCCTTGAGACACTTTTCTTCTAGCTTCAGTGGCATCTCTCTCTCCTGGGCCCCCAACTGCGGTTCATTTTCTGGCTCCTTTGAAGACCATTCTCTCACTTGATTGCGAAGTGTGTTAGGGCTGCAGAGCTCTGTGACTTGCACACTCTAATTATACCTAAATAATCTAGCCTCCCACCCACTCAGTTCCGCCTAAGCTCCACCTCTGAGCCAATGAGCAAAGAGTGTGATCAGGGCAGTCAGTCAGGATTCCCTGAAGGTTCAAAGCAATCCCACCTCCCTCTGAACAATTATCTCTCATTTTGCAAAAGAAAGGCATACCTTGCACACACCCTTATCTTACTAGGATGCTATGAACGCCCTCAGGGCACCAAACACAAAGGCAAAGTTGCAAAGGCTGATTTGCTGTGGATGCTGAGAAAGCAAAATAAATCCTCTATAAAACTGGAAGGTTTTCAGTACTTGGCTTTCAACAAAAGTGAAAGGACTACTTAATAGATTTGTCAGCTGAATATTGAATTTAAAATGATTTTTGGTAATCTTGTTTTTGCACCTAACTGAAGCAGTCAAGGGACTAAGTGATATTGTGATAACAAAACCATTTTTTCCCGTAAAAGTTTGGAGTTTAGCTGTGCAGAAAAATTTAAAATGCAGTTTGACTCTGAGTGCCCACAAATACTTCAGTCCATGAACCTTTGTTGTTTTTTTTTAATGAAAATGGGAATATTAAAATCGTCATGCTTTTATCACAATGCTTAAAATACAGGTACGGCTCAGGAATTAGCATCTGTACACAATTCACCAACAAGAATTACTAGGTTAACAGATGGAGGATTGAGGATTAGGACTGCAGTTCAGATAGATTTTAATATGATTTTTGTCACAAAGCATGGAAGGTCTATCTATATTCATTTAAGTGACTTCATATTATGAATGAAGTATTTTATTTTTTAAAGTTGTCTTCACACCCTGTGTGGGAAATGAACTCATTGACCTCGAGACCAAGAGTCACAATGCTTCACTGAGCCAGCCAGGTACCTACCCTCTGAATGAATGCGAGGTTTTTTAAATGTGTGGTGTATTTTACAACATCAGATTATATGTAATCTTGATGTATTTCAAAAACTATGAATTGGGGGCACCTGGGTGACTCAGTTGGTTAAGCATCTGCCTTCTGCTCAGGTCATGATCCCAGGGTCCTGTGGTGGAGCCTTGAGTATGGCTCCCTGCTCAGTGGGCAGCCTGTTTCCCCCTCTTCCACCTTCTCCCTCCCTAGTGCTTTCTTAAAATAAATAAAATCTTAAAATAAAACTATGAATTAATGTTTTTAGTGACCTTAGGAGTTGTAGCTTTGTTCTGGGAAGCAGTTTTATGGGGATATAATTCATATGCCACACAATTCATCTATTTAAAGTGTATAGTTGAGTGGCTTTAGATATGTCCATGGGGTCATGTAACCATCCTCAGTCACTTCAAGCACATTCTCACTGCCTAACAGAAACTCTATACCCTATAGTCATCACCCTCAAAATACATCTATTCCCACAGCCCTGGGCAAGTACGTTTCAAGATTCCATGTTGTATGTATCAGTGCTTCATTTTCTTTAATGATAGTAACACTTCATTGTATGGATAGACCACATTTTCTTTATCGTTAGCTGATGGACATTTGGATTGTTTCTACTTATGAATTAAATTAAAAATTTTAATTAACAGTTGGCTCCAGGGTGCCTGGCTGGTTCAGTTGGAAGAGTGTGGGACTATTGATCTCAGGGTTGTGACTTTGAGCCTCACGTGAGATGCAGAGATTACTTAAATAAAGAAAACCCAAAAACAAAAACATTGGCTCCAGATAAAGGAAAATGGCCTTATGTTGTGGTAAATAAAAGGCTGACATGGCTTGTGAAAGAATGGCTATTAGAGCCCATCTCTTAGTAATGGAGAAGGCAAAAATCTATGTATCAGAGAGGTAACTGGTAAAAAAGCAGCTCAGGGAGACAGGCCTGGAGGAATTGTCACTGTTAACACTGAACATGAACTTTAAAAAATTAAAAAAATGATAAAACAACTGGGGTCTTATTAATCTTCCTGAATGACTTGCAGCTGTACTGGTCACCTGAACGGTGTAGTTGGACCCTTGTCACATGGGGGCTGCCGTGCATGGGAATCCCCTCAGTGTGTGCTGGACAGCCACCACTGAGCAAGAAGCAGTTTCATGCTCTCCAGCAGCGTGAGGCCGTATTCCTGTTCTGCCTTGCCTCCTGGCTGTGAGAGCTGGGGAGGTGGTGGTGGTGGTGGTGGTGGTGGTGGTGGTGGTGGTGGCGCGACCTAAACTTGGCCAATTGGATCATCCTACCTGGGACTTTAAGTCTGGATGAGTGACCCAGAGACACAGGCAGTCACAGTGTGTTTCCGCTGTGGGGACATGGCAGACGAGTGCCCACTGGAAGTGGGGCCAGCAGAGCCTGATGCGGCCTAGCAGCAGTGCCCCTGACAGTCTCCTCCCAGGGCAAGACTTTGGCCATGGTTCTGTTTCCTTAGCATGAGAGAATAGCTGAGGAACTGTGGTGAAAAAAATAACGAGAATCTAGAAGCTGTATCAGTTATTAGATTTTATTATGATTAGATACTATGTTGTACTTGAGTTACTTAAGTTTATATAGCAGTTAATAAGTAAAAAATTTGAGAAGTAACAAGTAGAGGTCATCAATTTTCTCTTAGAAATTTAACACTCCTCTTTAGAGCGTTTGGCTTCCTTGTTCTGGAACTCACACATGAATCCTTTGACTTGTTATGACCAGCAGCGCTGATTAACAGTTGGCTGCACCTCCTTCCACACAATCTTTCTACCTGAACACAAGGTGTGACCAAGGGCTGATCTGTTTTATTCCTGTGTATATACAAAGATATTTATAATAAAAGGTAAATGTTCAGATTCATTATAATATTACCTTGTCTTCACCTTTTTAGTTTTGACCTTCTCATAACTTAAATGACCTTTTCTCTGATTATCATAACTAATGGCTGCTCATACACTCATCACATCCAAATAATACTGTTTATCTCAACCTAGATGGTAGGACATCTTGAAGCTCATTCCCTTGTTCTTTCAGTACCATCCTTATTTTTCAAATGCTTTTTGGTTTCTGGCAACCACGTAATTCACACACATTTTGATTTTCCTTATTCTAAGATATGGAATCAATACCTTTACATGGAGTTCACATTCGTTTTGGTGGAAATTAGTATGAGCGAGGGCTAAAAAAATTATATTTCTAAAATCATAAGCTTACATTGGTTTTTCTAATTTGCACACTGGCACTATTAGCCTCTGCTTTTTAAATTTGAAGATTTTATTTTTTAAGTAATCTCTGTTCCCAGTGTGGGGCTCAAACGCACAACCCCAAAATTGCACTGCATGCTCCACCAACTGAGCCAACGAGGAGCCCGTTAGCCTCTACTTTTATTAGTTTGTGATTTTTATCCACCAGTAACATCTTCCTTTGTATCTTCTAACTTTCTGTAAACTTCATAGGACAGTGTTTGGCATTATGTAATGCGTATTTAATGTTGAGGGAACTCTCCAGAACAAATGAATCAGTTGTTTTTATAGCAACGGGACCTATGTGAAATGATGCACCCGAACCTCCAATTTGATGGCTTTTGCTGACTATAGTCAGTGTAAGGATGACATCACTGGCCAGCTGCCTGGGTCTGGGGAAACATACTTGCACCAGAGGCAGTGATTAAGGTCCGTGGGTGAAGGTGCTTCTCCTCTTAACCCCCTAGACTCTTTCCTTTTGTAAGGCTAGATTTGTATCTTCTGTATAAAATGACTGCTTTGCTATTAGGTCTTGAGTTTAAACTCCAAGGGAGGATTTGAACAGGGTCTTCAGGTATCCTGCCAGTAAGGCACACTCCTGTTGGGCAGGCAGGGCTAAGGCCACATCACCTTGAAGGCTGCCTAGTAGTCTGAGGATTGCTGGCTGCCTTCGGGCCGGTTGGCCAGTCCTCGTTCACTCTGCTACAGGAGAAACGTGGGACCAAGCTTTGGGTCATTTACATGTGCCTAGCAGATCAACCTAGACCTCCCAGTTCCAGGACTGCATATCAAGATTAGAAAAGAATGGCCAGAGTGGAAAACATATGCAGTGCCATTATACTCTTTACTAGTCTGGGAAGATTGCCCTCCGTCTGCCCTCACTCCTCCCAAACGGTACCTACCACACTTCTAATATTCTGTTTGTCATCATTCTCAATTTTATGCTTGAGATATATTTATTCAAAGAGCAGTGAGTTACAAGAGCTTTCATAACTGGGAAGAGCTATGAAGTAAATGCTGACCTTTGAGTGCCTACTCTGTGCCAACCATGGTTTTTGGCATTTCACGCCTATTAACTTAGTTATCAAAACAACCATGACAGGCAATTGCCTATGTTAGTAGGTGGGGACACAGAGACAGGGAGGATGAGCAACATGCCTCAGTCCTGTGTTTGAATCTAGATGCCACCAAAACTCTGCCTTTAACCTTCTAGTATTTATAAAAGTATGGATGCTGATAACACATAGAGTAACTGTTGAAGCTAAAATCTGGGTAGTATAGAAATTGCCAATAATTAGAGGGATGTTTAATATTTTAAAGCACAAAGTATACTATCCCTCAGAAATGGGAGCTACACACAAATTTTATTTTATTTTTTTTTGCTTTAGATTTTATTTATTTGAGAGAGGAGAGAGATAGTGTGAGAGAGAGAGAGCACAAGCAGGGAGAAGGTCAGAGGGAGAAGCAGACTCCCTGCAAGAGCTGGGAGCCCGATGCGGGACTCCATCCTGAGACTCCAGGGTCATGACCTGAGCCGAAGGCAGTGGCTTAAGTAACTGAGCCACCCAGGCGCCCTACACAAAAATTTTATGACACTAAATTATGATCAGGATAATCAAAGTCTCAATTCAAACCAGATACATAATATAGGGGGGAGATATTAACTTGGTAGCCTTGTGGGTTAACTCTTCAAATACTAGAGCACATATAACTACAAAAAATGGAAGTGGTATCATTCAGAAGAAGGAGAAGACTAAGAGTTTTGGTATCTTGTGTGGCTGAAAGCGAAAGGAATTCTGAATGGCCGACTGATTATGAAAAAGAAGGTCCAGAACAGGGGCGCCTGGTTGGCGCAGTTATTAGGCAGCTGCTTTCGGTTCAGGTCATGATCCCAGGGTCCTGGGATCGAGCCCTGCATTGGGCTCCCTGCTTGGCAAGGGGCCTGCTTCTCCTCTCTCACACTCTCCCTGCTTGTGTTCCCTTTCTGGCTGCCTCTCTCTCTGTCAAATAAA
>PITA01003798.1:70401-133773 GCA_004023965.1 Spilogale gracilis | reverse complement strand
TTTTTTTTTTTTTTTTTTTTTTTTAAAGATTTTTTTATTTATTTATTTGACAGAGAGAAACACAGCTGAGAGAGGGAACACAAGCAGGGGGAGCGAGAGAGGGAGAAGCAGGCTTCCTGCCGAGCAGGGAGCCCGATGTGGGACTCGATCCCGGGTCTCCGGGATCATGACCTGAGCCGAAGGCAGTCGCTTAACCAACTGAGCCACCCAGGCGCCCCAAAAGTACTCACTTTCAGGAAAACCCATTCATGTGGGTTTAGACACTTTTTTTTTTACACATTTTCAAATGATTGTTTTCAAAAGTACTTGACAAATAGGTTATCAATGAACACAGGTGTTCCTTAAGTAGTACATTTAATAGAAAAAGATTGAAGTGGGTCTGTAGAGAAAATGTATAATAAAAGATGGTGAAGTCATACTATGAAAAATTGTGGAGACAAAGATATATTTGTTAATAAAAGTTGCATTTGCTACAGATGAATGGCCATAATATTGAGTGAAAAAAGTAAGTTGAAGAATAAGAGGCATAAATTGCTTTTATACACGTTTGTTTCCAAAAGAATAGGATGCACAGGAAGCTATAAGCAGAAGGCAGAGGTTTCTGTTACAAAAATGAGGCTGTATGACCTTCCTAAAATAAACGTGTTTTATTTTGATAATTAAAGCTAAGTAAAAACTAAACAATAATGAAAACTAAAAACTGTTGAAAACTTCCTTTTCTCTAGTCCTTTGTCTTTGACTATCAGCTTTTTTATCTAAACTGCACGAAAATACTGGTGATTTTGAGGTTTTTGAGATGTCAAATTGCTTGGATTTGCTCCAAAACCTCTATCCCACTAAGATGGTTTTAAAACACCTTGCAGATGAACCTCAAATGTTAGTCTTTTATTGGTTTTTTTTTGCCTGAAAAATAAGCATCATTAAATACTTATGCTTCATCCCGAAACTCAGAAAAAGACCATTAATGTAATTACCTGGGAAACTCAAGTAAGATGAGACGCAAAACCTATCTTAGGCGTTGATGAGGGTTAGGGGGAACAACTACCCTCTTCAACAAACAAATCTCAGACTTCCAGAGGTAGAAAATCTCTATGTAGAAATTTCTCACCTTGCAATCACTTACACTACCAAAAGAAAATTCAAGAGAGTTGTAAATTCAGTCGGGCACACTTGAAAAATGTCTTTTCCCATAGATGTTCTTCCAGAAAAGGTTTGGGGTTTGTAAATAAAAGGTGGTCCTCTATAAGGCACGACAAAAGTAAGCAATCTCAAAGAAATTAATGACACGGTAAGGTCTTATTTAGGCACCTGCTTTGCCTAGAAAAACAGCCTGATTTCATTTGTCATCACTGGGCCTCAAAACGCTAGGCCTTAGCCACCACCTGGTGACGCTAATGACGCGTGATGTCTTACAGCTGCCGCAATTAGAAAGGCTGAGACTTCTCCTTTAAGAAGCTGACTCACGTGGATGCTGTGTTGTGTGCTCTCAGCTGGGGAGGAGGTGGATCCTAAGTCTCTCCACGTTGGCCGCGTCCCGAGAAGGGGCAGAGTTAGCCTCTTTGATTGGCTGTAAGAGTACAAGGAGTAGAGTAGGGGCGGGGCGAACTGCGGGAGCTCGCCCTGGGTCTCCGCCTTCTGGAAGGGGTGGGCTGCGACGCAGAGTGGAGAGGGAGTGGGAGGGGGAGGGTGAACCAGGGAGGGGGCGGGGCCCAGCGGAACGGGCAGGGTGCCGGGGACGAGGGCGGGGCCTAGAAAAGAAGGGCGTTCTGGACCAACTGGGAGAGCCGACTGCTCGAGGGGTGGAGCTATACCGAGTGATTGACGTGGAGGCCCAACCAGGGAGAGGCGGGGCCAAGGCCAGGGCCTGACTAAACCTGGAGACTCGGGCGGCCGAGGGGCTTCATCCCAGCTGAGGAGCGAAGAGCCGCTGGCGGCCGCGTATCTCACAGCCGCTTGGGGTGAGTGCGGTTGGCGGGGACTGGGCTCGGAGCCCGCTGGGGGATGAGGAGCCCTCCGGGCCGGCGGCTTCGAAGCACTCCGGGATCGGCCCGGGGCGGGGGGACCCAGGCAGGAAGTGCCTCTTCCTCGTCGGGCTCCCCCCGGGGGCCCAGCGCGGCCGCCCTCGACCCCTCTGGGTGGGCCCCAGTGCCGGGGCTGCGGGCCGACGGGTTGGGCTGTTTCCTCTTTGTGAGGCCCTGGCGCTGCAGCCGCCGTCGGCCCGCCCCCGCCGCGCAGCCGGGGCGACCGCAACAGCCGCGACCCCTCAGCTCGGCGCCAGCGCCCTCCCGCCGCAGCCTCCCGCCCGGCCAGTTCCCCCCGCGCCGCCTGGGAGGCCCTTCTGCGGGCAGTTTGGCTGGCGATCTCCCCCCAACCCCTCGGCCCCGGCTGCCCCGCCCCCACGGGCCGCGTCCCCGTCGCAGTGTCGGGGGCGCGCCGGGGTTCCGCGCCACCGCGGTCGTCGGAAGCCTGCTCCTCCGCAGCTTCGCCGCGCCCCCAGCGCCGGCGTGAAGTCCAAACGCGGCTCCGAGCTGCCGGGCCGTGGTTACGCCGCGGCGTGGCCCCTCTTTAAAAAGGGCCACCGTCCTGGCCGCCTGTTACTAATCACGGGCTGGGAGCCGCGCTGGCTTTGTGTCTGCCCCACCGGGTGAACACCGACCACCCTGCCTTGTAGCTCGCAGGCTGGCCCCAGAAGCGAGCGTGGGGCCCCACTGGTCTGGCGATGGGCGGGGTGCGACTATGGGACGGCCGCCGGGCGTCTCCGGGTCGCGGCGGCGACCCGACGCAGACCCCGCGCCGCCGCCTGCTCAGCTGTTTCCGGCCCGTGTTTGTGGTGCGGGAGGAGGCCGCGACGCGCTGGGCTGGGCCCCTCCCGATTGGCCCGAGGTGTCACGTGCCCGCAATCAGCTGGGGCCAGCTGGGGCCGCGCGCGGCTGGCTGGGTCTCTGCGGCTGCGGGTCGCGCCCTCCCCGCGCCCGGCGGGTGGGAGGGTGGGCGTGCTCTCGCAGCCCCTTTATTCCATCCTCCTTCGAGGTAGCGAGGTAGGACAATGAGTGTTATGAACAGTGGGCGTTGGAAAACGGAACTGCTTCCGAAAGATCGGTTTAATCCTGACACTTATTAATCCCCCTTTCAAGGGAGAGTCTGGGAAAGTGTACAGCTCATTTATTTTTAAACTTTTTCTGTTTACAGAGTCCTGTCGGTAATGTGAGGATTTTTATTCCAGGTCTCCTTGACAGATGGAAAACCTGAAGTAACCTCAGGCTAGCTAACCTTGTGTTTTTGGAAAACTAGACTTGCTGGTGAAGTCCCTGGGGGTAATAGGATATTCGCTCACTTTGCGTGGCCGTGTATACGGTGTTGCAGCAGCGTTCCAACACAGACGAACCAAGATACACGAAGTGTTCCCAGGGTAAATATTTCTGCCAGATCTCAAGTATCTTGGTTGATTCTGTTTCAAATTTCATTGTATATTTGTACTCTGTTAGATAAGAAGAAAGTTACCAAGAACTCTTCTCTAGAAGCCGGTAGCTTAGTAAAAAGTCATAAACAAATGAAATTGAGTAACAGTACAAACTTAAGTGTTAGTAAACTATGAAATGTGTGTTACATGAGTTTAAAAATAGAGCCGTGGGAAAAAATGGGTAAGAGTGAAGTGGGAAGCATTCTTAAGTGGATTGGTATTGCTTAGACCTAGAAAATGGGTGAGTCTGGGTGGCTTTTGGGCAGACAGGCCTAGAAGGAAAAAGAGGCCTGGAACATTTACAAATAGTGAGAAGGTGGAGCTTGTGGAATTTGGCACACAATGTATTTCTCCACTTATCCCATTATCTTTCTGGGTATGTACTGGAACACCAGGTAGAATGTACCTCCTTGGAAGGGACTGATGTCTGTCTAACTTTATCATACCCTCACCCATCTCAGTGCCCACTGTAGGCGTACTGGTTGACTTTCGTTTTAAGTTTATCTCTAGCAACCATCTTATCTATGGGAGAGGGAGATGATAAAATGTGCTTATAAATTAATTCTGTTCAAGGGAACTAAGGAAATTGGGTTTTTAGAAAATGAGTTTTGTAAAAAGATTAATACCATACATGTGGCTTCTAAAAATAATATATGGTTGGATCATCAAGGACTTTTCCCTATTTATTTGGCTTTTGCTCTACTTCAGTGGTAGGAGAGAAATAGGTTTAGAAACAGGGAAGGGAAATAAAACCAAAATTAAGTCCAAAAAGAAGACATTAAAACACTACCCTCCAACATAGTCCTAACATGGTCCTGAATATGTTCTTGAGATGTGATAAATATATTCATGAGATATAAGGATAGTTCTAAGTACATTTGTGCCCAAAATAGTATTTTAGGTTTTATGGGGCCTAAATGGCTATATAAATCATCATCTGTTTCTCTGGCCATCCTATGTCCTAATATCTGGGTAAAGTAAGAACTGAACCTTAGGTATGACATGAATTTGCTACTTGACACCTGAATCAGGAAACCAGACAGTTAATTTATACTCCAGTCCACCCAATAAGGCGTTTTTGACTCATGGTATTGCATCACAACAATCAAGAGATCTCTAATTTGTCTTGCCAGTGAGGTGTTTGGGGGAGATTACCAACTAAGATTGTTTAGCTGATTCACTGAGTTACATGACTACTCTTATTTTCTGGTGATGATTCAACAATAAGTGTTATAGAAATATAGTAAACCTGGAAAACATTCAACAACAACAAAGGCATTATTTGAAGGACAAAAACAAAAATATAGGTTACCACTGGAGACCTGATTCCACAACCAGAACATTCTTTGATACAGCAAAGGAAGCTGGCCAGGTATTGCAAGAGAATTAACAAGAAGAAAACAGCTTTCTCTTCTCACTGAAACCTTGGCTTGGTAAATATTTTGTGCAAAAATTGGTAAATTAGTTTTATGGGTTTTACTCAATTTATTTTCTCCCTGGTAGGTTTTCAATAGAATTTAGTCATAAGTCAGTATGAAAATAGTTGATGAGAGAAGAATGGCATTAAATGTTAATTATAGTAATCAACCCAACACTATTAAAAGTCTTTAGGGTTTGTTACTACTATTGTCTTGGAGAGGGGAGAGACTGAAAAACATAAACATGCTTCAGCATGTTTTTGTTTTACAAGAACTATGGCAAAACACAATCTCCTCTGGAAGGGCAGCTTTTTGAAACCTTTCTGCACTGGGCCTCTGCACATTCAGTTCATTGCTGGAGAGAGTCTTTGTAGGTTGCATTCACCAGCCACCTCCTGGCATTGGAAAAACCCCGTTTTGCTTGTCCAGCAGTAGATAGGGTGCCAGTATTGTCTGTTCTGTGGTCCATGGAAATGCCCTGAGGAAATAATTATAGAGGAAAGGTCTGAGGGGTGTGTTTTTCTCATCAGTGGATCCTTAGAGATGCAAATCAATACCTACTATTCTCCCTGGTATTTTTAGGATTGGACATTGTGATGCTTTTTTTGGCCAAATCTACCTGCCAGGGTTGGATCCCAACTGGAGTATTAATTATAGAGAGGGCTGGAACTGTGACAGTGAGAATTTGAAATGCTTCAGAAGGGTTTCTAACTTCTTGTAATTTCTGTCACCTCTTTGCTTAACTTTGCAGTAATTAACAGGAGGTAAAGCCAGTTAATTGTTGTTTTTCATATTTGTGTGTGTGTGTGTGTGTGTGTGTGTGTTTTGCTTCCTTTTTAATCAGGTGGGAAAGTTGGGGTGGGGAATGTGGATAAAGGAAATCTAGTTTTACTGCATTTACCTTTGTTTAACATTTGTGGTGTGCCTGTTCTCATTATGTATTACCTGCATTGAATTCTCATAACTCAGAGATGGATACTGGTATCTCCATTTTTAAAGATGAAGAAGCAGAGCATACCTTATCCAAAGTTTACACAGCTTTTAAGGGGGCAGAGCCGAGATTTGAAACCCGGCTGTCTGATTCCAGAAATCAAATATCTGGGCCACATTGCTTAGATCCTGGGAATAGGGAAAGAAGGAGGCAGCAGCCAAGTGGTATGTATTGTTTTTGTAATCCTTTTAGAGCTGATCTGATGATAGAAAGTTAAAGATTTTAGCTAGGAAAATCTGCAAAGAAAAGGGGAGCAGGATTAAATTGATCCTGCCCAGTACTCCTATTGATCCTTAAATCTGAGTGCCAACTAAGTTTACTTTTTTACAGAGAAAGATTCTTTTTAAAGGAAAAGCCCTTTTTGCCATCTGAAAGCATTTTTAAAAGGGGTCAGCATACTTTATCAGGGGCCAGATAGTAAATATTGTGAATTTTACAAGCCATAAGGTTTCAGCAGCAACTCTTCAGACTCTGTGGCAGTGAGAGAGCTATTCAGTATAGACAAATGGGTGTGGCTGTGTCCCAGTAAAACTTTATTTATGGACACTGAATTTTGAATTTCATGTAGCTCTCACATATCACAAAATTATCTTTTGATGTCTTTTTCCTACCATTTAAAAGCATAGAAAACCATTCTTTGTGGGCCAGACAAAAACAGGTGGTGAGCTGAAGTTTACCCATAGGCCTTGGTTGGCTGAGCCCTGCTTTTAAGTATATAGCAATGAGCCAAACAAAGAACAAGATACCATATTTGTCACTGATTTTATGTGTGTGTGTGTATATGCATATACATATTAGCTGTGAACAAGTACAATTTGAAATGAAAAACAATAGCATTTAGCATCCCCCAAAAATGAAACACCTAGGTATAAATTTAACAAAATGTTGCAAGATCTAAATGAGGAAGAATAAAAAAACTCTGATGAATAAAATCAAGAATGAAATAAATGGAGAGACATAGGTTCATGGATAGGAAGATTCAGTGTTGTCAAGATATCCGTTCTTCCCAACTTGGTATGGTACTAAATCCAAATCAAAATGCCAACAATTTACTTTGTGAAGATCAACAAACTGATTCTAAAGTTTCTATAGAATAGACAGTACCATATTGAAGAAGAATAGTCAGAAGACTGACACTACCTGACTTTAAGACTTAATATAAAGGTACAGTAATCAAGACAGTATGGTATTGACCAAAGAATAGATAGATCGATAGAATAGCCCAGAAATAGATCCACGTAAATATCATGACCTGATACTGGACAGGTGCAAAGGCAGTGTTGTGGAGCAAAGATAATATTTTCAATGAACCAGCGCTAAAATAACTGGACTCCACATGGAAAAAATATATAGACACAGACCTTATACCTCATTCACAAAAATTAACTCAAAATTAGTCACAGACCTACATGTAAAATGCAACATTATATTCTAGAAGATAGCATAGAAGAAAATCTAGATGGCATTGTGTATGGCAGTGACTTTCTGAATACAACACCAAAGGCATGATT
The DNA here is from genome assembly GCA_004023965.1 of Spilogale gracilis. NCBI lineage: Eukaryota > Metazoa > Chordata > Mammalia > Carnivora > Mephitidae > Spilogale > Spilogale gracilis. Next base: position 126,393 of record PITA01003798.1, on the reverse strand, counting down.
CATGAAAGAAATAATTGATAAGCTGGGCTTCATTAAAATTAAAAATTTCCGTGCAAAAGACATCAAGAGAGCGAGAAGATAAGCCACAGGCTGGGAGAAAAGATTTGCAAAGACATCAGATAAAAGTCTTATCCAGTATTTACAAAGAACTCTTATTAGAAACTCAACAAAAAAGGGGCACCTGGGTGGCTCAGGTCATGATCCCGGAGACCCGGGATTGAATCCCACATCAGGCTCCCTGCTCTGTGGGAAGCCTGCTTCTCCAAACTCTCTCAATCCCCCTGCTTGTGTTCCCTCTCTGACTGTGTTTCTGTCAAATAAATAAAAAAATCTTAAAAAAAACAAAAAAACAAAAAGGAAACAGCCTGATTTTAAAAATGGCAAATAGCATATGAAAAGATGCTCCATATCATATGCTATTAGGGAAATGCAAATTAAAACAACAATGAGGTACTACTGTATACCAATTGAAATGGCCAAAATCCTGAACACTGACAAAACCAAGTTCTGAAGAGGACATGTAGAGTAATAGGAACTTTCATTCCTTACTGGTGGGAATGTAAAATGGTACAAGTTTAGAAGGTTTCTTACAAAAGTAAACATAGCATGTGGTCCAGTAATTGCACTCCTTGGTATTTACCCAAAGGAACCAAAAACTTAATATCCATACAAAAACCTGCCTTTCATAGATTTCTTAAAAGTCTTGTGTTTTTTTGCTGTGAACCTAAGACTGCTTTAAAAAATGAAAAAACCCTTAAATCTCAACTAAAAAATAGGCATTTTTAGAAAGTTGTTTTATTGACTTGGACTCAAACTAGGAAATCATGTAGTCCATATTGTCTAATTTTTTAAACCGTTTGGACACAGGTTTGAACTATGAGTCTGCTTAGATGTGAATTTTTTTGATAAATACAGTATAGATGTATTTTTTCATAGTTTTCTTAATGTTTTCTAGTTTTATTATAAGAGTATATAAAGCATTCAACATCTAAAAGTTGTTATTTGACACGTTTGTCAGTAAGGCTTCAGGTCACCAATAGCCTATTAAGCTTTTGGGAAATCAGTGGTTATATGCAGATTTTCCACTCTGCAAGGTGTGGGGTGGTTGACATCCCAAAAATTTTTTTTAAATATTCTATTTATCTATTTGACAGAGAGAAACACAGCTAGAGAGGGAACAGAAGCAGGGGGAGTGAGAGAGGGAGAAGCAGGCCCTCCCGCCCAGCAGGGAGCCAGATGCAGGGCTCCATCCCAGGACTCCAGGATCATGACCTGAGCCGAAGGCAGACACTTAACTGGGCCACCCAGGCGCCCCACAAAAAAATTTTTTGCTCTTCCAGATTCTGTAAGTCTTATAATTTTTTTTTTTTTTAAGATTTTACTTATTTGACAGAGAGAAACACAACAGAGAGAGAACACAAGCAGGGGGAGTGAGAGAGGGAGAAGCAGGCTTCCCACCGAGCAGAGAGCCCGATATGGGTTGATCCCGGGTCTCCGGGATCATGACCTGAGCCGAAGGCAGTCACTTAACCAACTGAGCCACCCAGGTGCCCCTATAAATTTTTTTTTAATTCTGTGAAAAGGTAGGGGTTCAGAAATGTGCTTCGCCAGGGTCCCCTAGTAAGGTAGAAATAGAAGATTCTAGGTAGCTAAATGTACTGTTGAGGGGGAAGGAAACTGAAACCATTACTAAAATGTGATCTTTGCATCATCTATGAATTTCACTTAATGTTTTCGACTTGTACCTTCAGTTTCCATTAATTTCAGATAAAGAGATAATAGGCTTCCAGTAAACAACCATATTTGGTACTTTAATTTAAAGTGTTTGGGGTTTTTTTAAGATTATATTTATTTGACAGACAAACACAGCTAGAGAGGGAACAGAAGCAAGGGGAGTGAGAGAGGGAGAAGCAGGCTTCCCGATGTGGGAATCCCTGCAGGGACTCCAGGATTATGACCTGAGCTGAAGGCAGATGCTTAATGACTGAGCCACCCCAGTGCCCTTTTTCAAGCTTTTAGGATTTTAATAACCTGGAAGTAAGAAAAGCTAGTACCAAAGAGGTCTTATTTATAAAATTATCTGGGGCCCCTAGGTGGCTCAGTGGGATAAGCCTCTCTCTGCCTTCAGCTCAGGTTGTGATCTCAGGGTCCTGGGATCCAGGCCAGCGGCATTGGGCTCTCTGCTCTGCAGGGAACCTGCTTCCTCTTCTCTCTCTGCTTGCCTCTCTACTTGTGATCTCTCTCTGCCAAATAAATAAATAAATAATCTTTAAAAAAATTATCTGGGAAATGGTACTTATTAAGGTTATTACTGTTTTTTTGCATGAGATGTTAAAAAGGAAGAAAGCATCTTAAAGCTTTAGCTCTGACAACTTTGGTCCTAGCTTTGGTTATAAACTTCGACACTGACAAATACCAAAACACGTATTTTATTACTTAGAGACACAGTAAGGTGACCCTAGAGTCAACACAGAGAACAATAGTCATTCTGTAAAAGCAGCTCAGTTTTAAGGTGTTTTTACAATACGTGGCTGAAGAGATTTAGAACTTTTCTAAGTCTAAGCAAGGGACTTAGCATATCGGGGAAATATTTTTGATGTAAAAACCGAGAAACAGAAAATAGATCACTAGTTGCCTGTGACTACAGAGGGTTTTGTGGGAATTTGGGGGAGGTGATAGAAATATTCTAATGGTGGCCTTGGTGATATAAAGTGGTGGTGCAACCTTACAAATCTAAAAATCATTCAGTTGTATATTTACAGTGGCTAAATTTTACAGTATGTAAATTATTCCTTTTAAAATCTGGGGACTTTTGGGGCGCCTGGGTGGCTCAGTTGGTTGAGCGACTGCCTTCGGCTCAGGTCATGATCCTGGTGAGTCCCACATCCGGCTCCCAGCTCGGTGGGAGGCCTGCTTCTCCCTCTCTCACTCCCCCTGCTTGTGTTCCCTCCTCTCTGGCTGTGTTTCTCTCTGTCAAATAAATAAAATCTTAAAAAGATGAAAAATAAATAAATAAATAAAATAAAATCTGGGGACTTTTGTTAAAAGAATTAGCTATGTTCTATTGGAAAAAAAGTTTCAAAGTTTGTAGAAGAGTGGTATGTATGAACTCCTTTAGAGATGGCAGGGCACCTGGGTGGCTCAGTCTGTTTGGGCTCAGGTGTAATCTCAGTGTGGTGCGATCAAGCACCAACTCATCTTGGTGTTAGGCGCAGAACTTGCGGGGGAGTCTCTCTTTGCTCCTCTCCACTCTCTCTCTCTTTCGCTCTTATAAAAAGAAAGAGAGAGAGATGGCTAAAGCACATGCCTTTGAACTTACTTTTGTAGTGCTATCAAATTTAGCACAAATGTAGGGGTACCTATGAATGTGTGTTGCATTTAATAATACACACTCCCTGGCCACACGAGGTTTAGAAGGGATAGAATTTGAATTAAGACACTGGTGGGGAAGGAGGAAAGACCTCCAAAAGTGATTTGGAAGTTTTGTTGGTTTTGCAATTTCTGTGTGAGGTTGCCAGGGTTTACTAGTTTAGGAGAGTGTGTCATTAGAACGGACCACCAACCGAGAGAGGAAATATAGAGGAGAGATCCGCGTAGAGGCAGGAAGGGTACATAATAAACATGAGGGAGAAAGACCATGAATCTGGCAGCCCTCTGATCACTAGAGAATGAGGAGAGGGAAAAGAACAACTGGAGCAAGGTTTCCTTCCGGCCCAGCTTGGCCAGTGTCAGGAAGTCAGTCACATAGACTTTATTTCTTATTTTGCAAAAATAGGGTGACAAATTAAAAACAAATGTGGTATGTGAAGTAGTATCCCATTCAGTATAGACACTTAAATAATTGCTAGGTCCAAATCAGAATTCAGTATATCCTCCAGGTAAAAAGTGCCTTATTCAGGCATTGTGTCATAGTTTTTTAATGACTTTTCTCCTTAAATACAAAGTGGGATTCTGATTGATATCAGCCTCTTGAGAATTTGGATAGTGTGAGTCAGTAGGTTGAGTTTCTAGTCATGCAAAACTAAGGCTTAACATCTAGAACCTGATGAACCTGCAAAGGTGTTTCTACTTCCTCAAGACCAGACCTTTGACAGAAAGGGATGTCTTGCTTGCTTTTCCTAAGTTCAGTGGCATTCTAGCCTATCTTTTTTAGCAAATAACTAATTTTACAGTTTTTTGTCCATATATAGTACTCTATAAATGGAAGTCACAGCCAGGAATAGTGATTCTTCACAGATATTTTTGGTCTTGGTAATGAATCATGTAATTGAATCCAGTAAAAATACTTGGGTAAAAGTAAAAAAATAGACTGAATTTGAAGCAAGGAAGAGAAAGCCTATTAGATCTCTTCATCCCATTTAGGAATAAAGAACTTGCCTACAAAAAAAGAAAAGAACTTGCCTGTATCCAGTAGCAGATGGTTACAGCTGTATGGTAATTTTGAGTCAAAGATAGAATGATGTAGGCAGAGGGCAGTACGTTTTCCACAGCAGCCTTGTGTCTGCCATGGCCAATTCAAAAACCTGTAGTTATTAGTTGAAGGAAGTTAACAATGTGAATATTATATTTAAAAGTTTGAAGGAAAATTGGCTTTAAAGTAATGAGTCCTGGGGCGCCTGGGTGGCTCAGTTGGTTAAGTGATTGTTTTTGGCTCAGGTCATGATCCTGGAGATTCCGGATCGAGTCCCACATCGGGATTCCTGCTCGGTGGGAAGCCTGCTTCTTCTCTCAGTCCCTCTGCTTGTGTTTCCTCTCTAGCCCTGTTTCTCTCTGTCAAATAAATAAAATCTTTTTTTAAAAAAAAATAAAGTAATGAGTCCTGGAAGCCCAAGCAGGAGGCTAAATCACTGCATGATACTGGTTTTCAGAGAGCTATAGAATCTGAGGACTGCATCTTAAGAGGTGAGACTATAAAACCTTGCTGTGATTACTTTCTGTAGTTGAGCAGCCGTAAGAAACATGACCCAAATCACCTGCTCACAAGTAGTTGCATGCTGTGGTTATATGAAGAGTCAAACCCAGATGTCTTACAGGGGAAGTAATTACGTGATGCAAAGTGGTGACAGAGCAGACCCAATGACCTTGGGGAGTCGCAGCTACCACTCACCTCCAGTCATTGTTGCCACAGGAGAACATGTGCCCTGTGGGCCAGATCTCCCCATTGTTTAAAAGAAAAAAAAATACAGGCTCTTTAATGAAATCTCTCATGTTTAATGGTGGGCCAAGTGTTTTTTATTAATAAAAAACTGTGTGGGCCCAATAAAACATGTCCACATATGTTTCGTAGGGGAGGGGTTGGTTATTTTGCTCACTCTTGGGTCCCTATGCCACCAAATGAGTTCAGCCTGTCAGCCTAAAATTTGCAACCTCTGACCTTTAGTAAAAAATACTGTGTTCTTAAGCACCTGAAAAAAGTAGTGCTGTCATTTTAAAGGCTGTGAAACAATAGTTACTCTTAACTTTTGTTGGTATTTTACAGAAATGTAATCAAAAAGCTAAAAATCATTTCTTAAGTCTTGTTTTCACCCAGGGTTTATTCATTGACATGTTTGTTAATGAGTGGTCTTCCTTTCGCTAGCCACAAATTTTAATTGTGTTTACCATTTGTTTTTTCTTCTTTTTTTTTTTTTTAAAGATTTTATTTATTTATTTGACAGAGAGAAACACAGCTAGAGAGGGAACACAAGCAGAGGGACTGAGAGAGGGAGAAGCAGGCTTCCCGTGGGGCTCGATCCCGGGTCTCCAGGATCATGACCTGAGCCAAAGGCAGTCGCTTAACCAACTGAGCCACCCAGGCACCCCTTTCTTCTTCTTTTTTAAAAAGATTTTATTTACTTATTTGGTAGAGAAACATAGCCAGAGAGGTAACACAAGCAGGGTGAGTGAGAGAGGAAGAAGCATGCCCCCCACGGAGCAGGGAGCCTGATGAGGGGCTCAATCCCAGGACTCTGGGATCTCGACCTGAGCGGAAGGCAGCCGCTCAACCAGCTAGGCCACCCAGGCACCCCTTGTTTTTCCTTCTTATTAAATGTCCATATCAAAATGTTTGATGGAAGTCATAGTCTTTATGGTAATGACTTTTTTGATGACATTAGGACTGCCTAATAACTAAGGGAGTTCACAGATGTAAGAAGGAATGATGGGACTTCTTTTTAATTTGTAGTGAAATTTCCCCAAATTTAAAACGACAGTGGATTTTTTACTATAGACTGTGGCCTTGTTTTCATACTGGCAGTTGTATCAGCTCTGCATGCCATTTTAAAGATATGTGATGTAAATATTTAAAACATAGGAGTTGCAAGCTATACCAGGAATAAATCCTTTTTCTAATGAGAGCTGTACTGTATTATTGACTATATCTACCCTTTTTTTAAAAATTTTATTTATTTATTTGACAGAGAGATATCACAAGTAGGCAGAGAGGCAGCCAGAGAGAGGGGAGGAAGCAGGCTCCCTGCTGAACTGAGAGCCTGATGTGCGGCCTCGATCCCAGGACCCTGAGATCATGACCTGAGCTGAAGGCAGAGGCTTTAACCCACTGAGCCACCCAAGCACCCCTATATCTACCTCTTTAAAAAATAGTGTGTAAGGGGATTAATTGCTGTGAACTCAAGGAGTTGTACATATTAACTCTAACTTTTGAAAATACTGAAGTTTGATTATCCTTGTTTTAGAATCTGGTTTCAGAGCTGCTTATTTCAGTGTTTTAGCACTTTTTGTGATTTATTGAATCAGCCTGGTTTCTTAAATATAAGTTATGTAATAATGGCTTTTCCTTCTTTTCTATGCTCGTTTTCCTAGCCTTATACCAGAGTAATGGAAGAATTTTGGCTTTAGGGTGGGTGACCTGCATTCCAGTCATGATTTTCTATACTTGAAAGCTGTGTGACCTTTGATCAGTTAATAACCTTGGATAATTTATGAAATGGGGGGGTGATAACCTCACAGAGTTGTTGTGACAGTTTTGAAGTAAGAAAAGCTCTCAGTACAGTGCTACAAACAGGCTCTAACGCACTGATGTTAGTGCCGTCACTCCTCCGTGGTTGTAGACGTGCCTGATGACCGGGGCTACCCCGTGCTCTTAACTGAGACTGCTCTCTGCTCATTTTCGGATTGCCCATTTTTCTACCCTTGTGATCACCCGCGCATCCCCCACAAGTCTTTCCTCAAATTATAATGCTCAGAATGTACACTTACCACTTAGGCTAAGCCTTTTTTCTCACATCACTGCCTGTGTTTCTCATTCAGTTTCTGATACTCCACTTTCTTTCTGTGTTTGTCATACCAACCAAAAGAGAAGTGATGTTGTTCTGCCCGTGTCTAAACATGTTTGCTTCCTTGGCTCATTGCTTCTCAATAGTTCTTAGCTTGATATGCCTATTTATTTGTTCAGTACATGAACCTTGGATCCTTTAGTACAGAGTCACCTGCTTCCGGTAGTGAATACTACAAAGCAGAGCTCACAACACACACACACACGGACACACCCACCCACCCCTGTTCTCTATGATACTCACCAAGTAGATACCAACCATTTTTTTTAATCCTAATTCTTTCTTGTTCTTTTCCACTTGCTCCTAGGTTTTTAGAACTTCAACTATAAAAATGGGCAGAATTTTCCTTGATCATATCGGTGGTACACGTCTGTTTTCTTGTGCAAACTGCGATACGATCCTGACCAACCGCTCAGAACTCATCTCCACTCGGTTCACAGGCGCCACTGGCAGAGCGTTTCTTTTTAACAAGGTTGGTGGGAAAACCAGTTTCATTTCCTAAGTGAGTTCAGTGGATGTATTTGACAGCATTTCCAGAATATCCTTCAGAGCTTAGACATACCAGAAAGTCCGAATGAGAGGTATAATCTGCATGCAGAAAAGAGTGCCTGCTAGCTTGTGCTTGGGACCACAGGAAGGCATTACTCATTGTGATTTTTTTTTTTTTTTTACTGTGGAAGTTTGAAGACTGTGTTAAAATAAGAGCAGTGTCCATTGCTTCATGAAACAGTCAGTGCAGGAATTTAGTAGTGACTTCACAGTCAATGGAAGAAGGGGCAGAAGTACCCCTGTACCCTTGTCACTGATTTATCCTTATAGGGAGATAGCTGCATTAAGCTTTCATAATATGATAGTGCAAGTGAATAAAGATTATCTAACCAACTTCCCTGGCTCTAATTTATGCTCACCAGTGATCCTCATTATGTTGTGCTTTATTGTATGCCAACAGGAAGAGCATTTCCTGATACACAATTTAATGACTAGTCTGGCTGCTTCTCTAATTTCTGGCTTGCTTTAAAATTGGTTGATGTGATTCTGCCTCCTGGAGTCTAATGTGTACTAACAAAGTTGAATTTTGAAATCTTTTGGGGTGGGGCGCCTGGGTGGCTCAGTTGGTTGAGCAACTACCTTCAGCTCAGGTCATGATCCCAGAGACCCGGGATCAAGTCCCACATCGGGCTCCCTGCTCAGCAGGAAGCCTGCTTCTCCCTCTCTTGCTCCCCCTGCTTGTGTTCCCTCTCTGGCTGTGTTTCTCTCTGTCAGATAAATACAATCTTTAAAAAAATAAAAAAAAATAAATGAAATCTTTTAGGGTAAGGTACAGAACAAGTCCAGGGTACTGCTCTTAAAAGGTCAGCTAAACTTCTCCAGTGGACACCCATATGTTTCATTTAGAAATAAGCTTTTCTCTCAAAGAATTGTTAGTGTACATCTCTTGATCTCTCTTTAGGTATAGAGCAGGAGTTGGTATACAATGGCAGGCCAGCTACCTGTTGTTGTAAATGAAGTTTAATAAAGCACAGCATGCTCTTTTATTTATGTGTTGCCTATAGCTGCTTTTGTGGTACAGTAGCAGAGCTAAATAGTTAAAAAAAAAAGATCATGTAGCTGTGAAAGCCAGAAATATTTGCTGTCTGGCTTTACAGAAAAGTAAAGGTACAGGATTGCTGGATGTTCACAATCATTGGAAATTCTTCACAGGTTATCTGAACCCATTTGAAAACAGTGTATCACAGTGTAGAAGGCCTAAAGTGTCCCAGTCAGTTTGCATATAAAATGTATTTCCAGAAATAAATTTGGCAAACTCTTGTTGTTGTGGAATACCTATTCATTGTAGCCTTGTTTGAACTCCTCATTGAATGGTGAATGATAACAGTTGGACCCAAACCAACATTTTATGGCTCCAAGTGGAGGACTCTTCACTGCAACAGAAATGTAACTACAGGATATATAAAAAATGTGGCTTGGACTAGTTCATGGTATGGTAATGCAGGATCGCGTTAGATGGCCAGTGCAGTTTCCAGATATTTGCCTTTCCCAGCAGCTTCTAAAAATAGCGCTTGGGAAGGATATTGTAGATTGGACTAAAGTAACAACTGCCCTTTGCTTTTCTGAAGTTGCTGTCATTGCACCAACCAAGGTAACGTGTACTTGTTGGGAAGATAACTTACAGGGCTGGCAATTTTGTGTTCCTGTGTTTCGTAGGTAGTTAACCTGCAGTACAGTGAAGTTCAAGACCGAGTCATGCTCACTGGCCGCCACATGGTTCGAGATGTGAGCTGCAAGAACTGCAATAGCAAACTGGGATGGATCTATGAGTTTGCCACTGAAGACAGCCAGCGCTATAAGGAAGGCCGTGTGATCCTGGAGCGCGCTCTAGTACGAGAGAGTGAGGGCTTCGAGGAGCATGTACCGTCTGATAACTCTTGAAGAAAAAGAGATCACTCCATCTTTTCCCAGGTCTCCTTCACTGAAAACAAAAATCTACTTACATACACTGTCACCTTAGCATCAGGTCGGATTCATGAACTGCGGAACAAGAGGTTATGAGAATCTAAGATGGAACCTTTCTTTCTTTCTTTTTTTTTTTTTTATTTTCAATTTTCCATCCAGCAGCAGTGTGTAGAGAGAATATTATGCAGATACCGTTAATTTTTTTTTCCCTATGTTTACATCTTGAGGCAGAATAGTCTGTCTGCAGCTATATTATGGGCTATGTGAGGAAGAAAAATCTGGGCTATTAGAGTGAAAAAGTGTGTTTTATGTACATTCTGAAAGGAAAATGTGTCAAGAGCATGGTTTTTACTTATTTGGGCTTCATTTAAAAGTTTTTTTAAACCCAGTTATTTCACCTGATTTGCTAGCTTCAGGGAAGAGATCCGAATTTGTGACCAGCGCTAAAGGTTCAGTGTTAGTATGGCTTGCGCTGGCCGCTGTGCCATATTCTTGTTGGAGATGAACCGTAGCACCAGAGTCCATCCTTCCTTGTCAGTCTTGACCCAAAGATGTCACCATTCCTAGTTATTTGTCACCACATAATTGGTGTTAATTGGAAACTTTTCCTGAAATGGGGCAGAACTGCTTGGTTGTCTTTTCCATGTAACTTAAGCATAGTAATATAAATAAAGTAATAGTTGGATGTGTTTGGTCCTGTGTTGCTTTTAAAAACACCTTCTAAAAGAAGAGTGGAGTATTTGATAAGTAATTTTCATGGTAGTATTTCTTTTCCGCTCTCCAGCTAAATTGTGTAGAAAAGATTACTTTGTTTAAATTAAAACATACTGTTTAAACCCATAGTACTGCATTTAGAAAAGAGTTGAATAGAATGTCAGTGTGTGTTCATGCAGAAAGCATTTCATCTGCATTTGTTTTAAAAGAAGGGGGAAAATGAAAGAGCCTATCTAAAAATAATGCTGTGCAGAGCGTTTTCAGCCTATCCTCAGTTTTGTGTTGATTTTGACAAGTCTGTAGAACCGAATAGTTTCATCAAAGGACTAGATCTCTCATTAGCATTATTTTCTCAGATCTTCCCTCAGAAGTTCAGCTATTGAAATTAAAACTGTACTTGGTCCCTTCGGGGATCAGATTTGCCTCAGGGTGTTACTTTAGCCCCAAACTTACAACATTATGCAGTGTTAAAATATAAATGTTTCTTTATCCAAACTATTTCTAGATATTCTAGTACTTGTTTCTGGTGGAATAAATGACATTAAAATTGGCTAATTATTTAAATGTATGAATGGATGTTTGGGTGCTCAATTTCTAGGTCTTTGTCTAGAAAGGATGTTTGCCTCAACTAGCAAAATCTTTCTGTCATTGATATTAGAAGTGACTTCTGAGTACAGTTAAGATTAAGTTTCTCTTCTTTGCCTTCCAGCTCTTGGTTAGAGGCATAGGTCTCTGATTAAGTAGGTGTATAATATTGCGTTTGAGATAAGTGGACACAAATGATCTTTCCTTCCTTCACCATGGAGTAAATCTTCAAGCTTTAAGAAACCGCTTTCATTCCCATTCATTTCCATACTGGCCTTGGATTATTTGCAAATCCCTGGTAGCATGCCTTACCTGCAGCACTATGTGCGTTCGCTGTCACAATAAAGTATATTTTGTCTTGCATTGGTGCAATACTACTTCTTTCCCACTGATTCTTAGTTTTAATCATCTGGTCTTAAGTTTTAACATGAACACATTGGTCATACCTTTTGGGTAGCTGTGGCTGGCTTTCTTCAGTTAGTGATAAGGTGACATTCCGGCTTAATTAACTTAACCTAATCTATACCAGGAGATAGTGAATTTACCAGTAATAACTTCTGTTTGATGGTTTTTGCCTCAAACACTGACAAACTACAGTTTAGTACATATGAACCAAAAAAATGTCCTATCACTAGGTTGACCTAGGTGACTGGCAGTGACCACAATGAACAACAAGGTCCTCTGTGCCTTCCTTTTATTTTTTTATTTTTTATTTTTTTAAAGATTTTATTTATTTATTTGACAGAAACACAGCTAGAGAGGGAACAGAAGCAGGCTTCCCGCCAAGCAGGGAACCCGATGTGGGGCTCGATCCCAGGTCTCCGGGATCATGACCTGAGCCAAAGGCAGTCGCTTAACCTAACCAACTGAGCCACCCAGGCGCCCTGTGCCTTCCTTTTAAAAACTTAGATTTGCAAAACAAAAAAAGCAACTTGGATGATGCAGTCAGATTGGATTTTTTGTAGAAAAGTGAATACAGTGTTCACTGGAGATGTGGAAAGCACTAATGGGAATGATTTTGCTTCGGGATGAAAAGGTTGACCAAATACAGGGGAGAGTATAGAACATAATAAGCAGGTTGCAGGAGTGGGGAGGGTGTATAGGTTAAGCTTTAATCTTTGAAGACTTCAGAACCCTTCCTCTTCGTTTTAGATGATGGTGGCCTTAAGTTGTTTTGATTTTAAACAGCATGAGTCTTTTATTTAAGGAGAACCTAAAGTGAGTATTTTGGGAGTTAAGGGTTTGTAATAATTACTGTAACAATTTAAGTTACCCTTGTAAGTGGCTACTTTGGGATTGGAGAAGGAAATAGCATGTCTATTCTCTAAATTTATCTATTCATAGAAGTCTTAGGGGATGCTTCAGTACAGTGGTGGCCCCAGCCCTGGGGCAAAATCATCCACACGTAGTTTGGATCCAGCAGTTTGGGGAAACTACCAATTGTAAAAAAAAAAAAAAAAAAAAAATGCGGAGACCTGTTTATGATGGTTCCACAGCAGTTATAAAAATACCTCACAGTTTAAATAGACATCCACTATTGCCTGCCTGTTCTTAACACCAGCTTCCCACCAGCAGCCATATAAATCTTCTAGGGAAGGAAGGTGTGAATTGGGAGTAGAGCAAGATTAAACTGAAAAATTCCTGTCAGGCTAGCACTTTCCACTGATAGGAAAATTATTTTAGAAATAAAGTTGAACTAAAAGGAAACTTTAGGATGCATACCCATCTAAAATTGAGTGTGAGTTTTTGGCTTCTTTATTTTAGAATAGTGGGTCTTAGCAAATTGAAACTTACATATTATGGCATAAAATACACATTCCAAAGCACCATTAAGGGTTTTGTGATCCTGGATAACACTTTACATATTTAGGCTTTTAACATCTGTAATCTGACCACCTGGGAGGCTTGTTAAACAGTGAATTATGCCTGTCCCAATACCGGATTGGTCTCTGAGGTGGAGCCAGGAAACCCAGATTTTTTACCCCATTGCAAACATAACGTATCTGTAAATACATGACCATCACTATTCAAAGGGTTATTCAGACTCAATACAGTAGTCTCCCCTTAACCGTGGTCTCCGTTTCTGAGGTGTCAGTCACCTGTGGCCAGCCATGGTCAGGAAGCAGGTGAGCCTCCTGCCGTACGGTCAGAGGTCAGCAGTAGCCTGCCCTACATCACAGTGCCTACGTCATCCACTTCCTCTTATCATGTTGCCAGTTTATCATCTCACATCTTTACAAGAAGAGGAGGGGTGAGAACAGTACAATATATTTTGAGAGAAACCATATTCACATAACTTTCATTACGGTATCTTAGAATTGTTATATGTTATTGTTAATTTCTTACTGTGCCTAATTTATAAATTAAACGTTATAGGAAAAAACAGTATCTATAAGGTTTGGTACTATCCACAGTTTCAGGCGTTAACAGGATGTATTCCCTACTGCAGTGCATGGCTCATGGTATGTTACCACCCGTACAAACAGGTGTTTCTCAAAAAGAGACCAAAAGAGAAGCATGCACAGAAAAGAATTAATACGATTTCCACCTGCTTAAAAACAGTGATCCTTAAGAATAAGTACAATAGATAAACTTTTTTTTTCTAATAAACACTTTTTTAAAGGAGGGGGAAAAATCTCTGGGAAAAAGTTTGGGGAAAGATTACTAGACTTTAAAGGCCTATCTTCGGGCACCTGGGTGGCTCCGTGGGTTAAAGCCTCTGCCTTCAGCTCAGGTCATGATCTCAGGGTCTTGGGATCGAGGCCCACATCGGGCTCTCTGCTCAGCAGGGAGTCTGCTTCCTCCTCTCTCTCTGCCTACTTGTGATCTCTCTCTGTGTCAAATAAATAAATAAAATCTTTTAAAAAAATAAAAATAAAGGCCTATCTTTGGTATGGAGTGTGATTTACCATGTGACTTCAGGAAGTGTGTGACTTAACCTGTTTTCTCATTTATGAATTATAAAAACAAGTCCTATTTTAAGTGATTCTTGTTAGGGGCGCCTGGGTGGCTCGGTTGGTTGGGCGACTGCCTTCGGCTCAGGTCATGATCCCGGAGACCCGGGATCGAGTCCCACATCGGGCTCCCTGCTCGGCGGGAGGCCTGCTTCTCCCTCTCTCACTCCCCCTGCTTGTGTGCCCTCTCTGGCTGTGTTTCTCTATGTCAAATAAATAAAATCTTTAAAAAAAAAAAAAAAAAAGTGATTCTTGTTAAAACATAGTGAAATAGGGCACCTGGGTGGCTCAGAGGGTTAAGCCACTGCCTTTGGTTCAGGTCATGATCTCAGGGTCCTGGGATCGAGTCCCACAGATTCTCTGCTCCCTGGGGAGCCTGCTTCCCCCTCTTTCTCTGCCTGCCTCTCTGCCTATTTGTGATCTCTCTGTAAAATAAATAAAAATCTTTAAAAAAAACAACAGTGAAATAATGGCCTAAAAGCCTGTGAAGTGTTATATAAATGTATCTGTACTTTTTTCACTTCACATTCCTTCACAGTTTACTCAATTATAATTTTACTCTAATGAATGGCCAGAATGCTTTCAAAGCTCTTTAAATCCTTCCTGGTATTGATATGCTTTTAATAACAAATTAGGGCTAGAATCTGCTATTTATCAAATGTTACCATCTTGACCTTTTGCCATAAGGAACCTTTCATAATCTGCTACAACATTTTACTTTGCTTTCAAATATCATCAAAGCTTCTATATTTCTCCTACCATGGAATAAAAGGAAGCAAAGGTAAAAAGGTTCAGTGAATATAACCTCAGTGATAAGGTAAGTAAAGAAATAAGCCTCCATTTCCGAGGCCCCCTGCCCCCCGGCCAGACAAGGTAACTTCGGAGAAGAATCTTGTAAGAACTATCACTAACATGGGGTACCTGGGTGACTCGGATGGTTACACGTCGCCTTCGGCTCAGATCATCATTCCAGAGTCCTGGGTTTGAGGCCCTAAAGCCCAGTTGGGCTTCTGGCTCAGTAGGGAGCCTGCTTCTCCTCCTCTCTCCCTGCTCATTCTCTCTCTCAAATGAATAAATCTTAAAACAATTTTTTTTTCACTAGTTCCCTTTCAAACCTAATTTTCTTTCTCTGGTGTTTGTCTTAGCCTATTTCAAACTAGTGCTCTAATGGGGTTAGTCCAATATTTAGAGTCCTAAGATCATGAGAAAAAATGGTTTTATATACCAAATCATCTCATTTTAATCCTCTTCTGTGGATTTGCCCTAACGTTGAACAAGTCCTCTCTTGTCCTTTGATTTAAAGTAAAGTACAAAAACCAATTCCATCTAATAATTTTTTAAAAAATTCCCAGGGCGCCTGGGTGGCTCAGTGGGTTAAAGCCTCTGCTTTGAGCTCAGGTCATGATCTCAGGGTCCTGGGATCGAGGCCCACATCGGGTTCTCTGCTCAGCAGGGAGCCTGCTTCCTCCTCTGCCTGCCTCTCTGCCTAGTTGTGATCTCTGTCAAATAAAATCTTTAAAAAATAAAAAGTAAAAATAAATAAACATCCCAGAGCAAAGCCCAACTTTGGTATTTATGTTCCTGAGGATTGGCCAGAGGTTTTTAGGGACTGGTGCAGTTGGGAGAACCCACCTGGTGTGCCCCTGGGTCACGGGTTGGCTTCAGCTGCTCCCAGAATATCACTTCCACCAACTGTTGAGGTCCCATGGAGCGAGCTGTCAGCACCTAGCCACGCTACCTTCTCAGGTAACCAACTCCACCTGTAAGCCCTCCCAGAAAACATGGGGCAAAGTGGAGGCATTACTATGACCACGTGAAGATTTTGTGTGTTCTCTTCACGTAGCTAAGCCATCTTCCTCCAGGTTCCAAGCCAATTGGAAGGTGCTCAGAGGCATTGCTAAAACCTGCCAAATGCCTGCAGGCAGGAATTCCAAGCTTTTTCCAACCCTTTCCTGAGTAAATCCTAGGTCCTGTTTTAAAGTAGGCTCCTTAGACAATGGGTCTCAACGGATTGAGTTGAGTACTTTCAAGGACTTGACGAATATTGAGTAAATGATCTGAGTGGCCCTGCTGAAATTTACAGTGTAGAAAAAAGGGTTTTTTAATATAACGTCTCCACTGGAACTCATGCTACCAGAAAAGCACCAGTAGATGGCACGGGTATGCAAGTTCAGTTTTGTTTTGTTTCTTTTAAGATTTTATTTATTTGACAGAGAGAGAACACAAGTAGGCAGAGAGAGCAGGGGAAACAGACTCCCTGCTGAGCAGAGAGCCCTACACCCCCGCCGGCCTGGCCTCGATCCCAGGACCCTGAGATCATGACCTGAGCTGAAGGTAGAGGCTTTAACCCACTGAGCCATCCAGGCGCCTGCAAGTTCAGTTCTTAACTATTAGTCTGACCTGTCTTTTGGAAAGACCATGGGATGGTGGGGGGGTAGTCTTAGTGGGCTCACCCCAATGAGAGAGGATTTTACTCTGACAGGGGAGAGTTGTTGGGGGCGGCCAAAGGAAATCAGATGTGAGAACATGCTTGGAAACTATAAAGATGGTATTATTTCTAGTTTTTGTGATAAGTTCTTTTCTACTGTGTTTTAGTATCTAAAGCTTTAGCTTCCACAGCTTTAAGTAAGTTTTTCAACAGCTATTTTTTCTTTTAAGGTTTTATTTATTTGACAGAGTGAAAGATCACAAGGAGGCAAAAAGGTAGGCAGAGAGAGCGGAGGAAGCAGGCTCCCCGCCTAGCAGAGTGCCCGACGCCGGCCTTGATCCCATGACCTAAGCCAAAAGCAGAGGCCTTAACCCATTGAGCCACCCAGGCGCCCTCAACAGCTATTTTTTAATATTAGCTTTTATTTTGAAAAAAAGTAACCCAAGTCCTAGAAAGCCGTTAGTTATTTCCTGAAGCCTTGTTTCCTCAATTTTAAAATACAGAAAATAATCTATGGAGAATGTGTGTGAGAATTCTTTACAAGCCATACGGTATTCTAAAAATAAGATACATCCCTATAAATTGAGAGATTCAGTGAGTTATTTCGCATCGCCTCCAGGTGCTAGAAAGTTGTCTGCGCGTTCATGGATGCGCTGGGCAATGTTTGAGCGCCTATTCCCTGTAAGACAGTAAGCCAACAGTTGGCAACACCTGGCGGCCACTTCCTGGCAGTCAGATGAAGGACGTTCGCAAAGCCCAGTAAAAATGCTCCACGCTCCTTTATCCATACTGAAGGTATCCCTGCTGTGGGAAATGAAAGGTATCCAACGAGCGCAGACCCTTGTGAAGTCTCTTCCTTCTTCCAGCAATTGATTCATTTCTAAGTTTGAACAGACGGAACCCTCCAGATTAAATGAAAATAACAAATCATCTCCATAAGTGCGAGGGATTCTGAAATTGGATTAACCTTCCATTCTAAAACAAGCTTCATCTGTCTCCCTTCCAGAAGCAAATATAAATCAGCATTTCCAGGGCACATGGCAATGAGAAAGGACACGGCTCGCGCCTAGCAGCCATGCAACTAGAGGACGTCCATAAAGGTGCAAGCCAAGGCTCGGGGCCTTCTTTGCACAAGAAACATCCCAGGTAGAGTGTTCTTTAAGATGGACGAGTAGGGCTTGGGTGGGGAGGGTGCTGTAAATTCACAAGCCCTCAGATATAGGCATTTTCCGAGGAGTAATCTCACACTCAAGTGCCTTTGGAAGCTGGAGAGTTCATTAAGGGGAGGCGTGTGGGCCGGTGAGAGACTGGGGGGTGGGGGGGGCGGGGGGGCGGAGGGCTGCAGAGTGGAAAGCCAGAGCACATGCCATTTCAAGACGGTCACTTTCAGCTCAGATCAAGAGACAAACAAAGTTTATTCTTTGGGGCCTCGGGGCTCCAGCTCACATCACTAATGTAGCCCAATGGTGCATTTTAAGCGTTTGGAAACTAAGGCGCAGAGAGGTGAAATGAACTAAACCAAGTTCTCATGGTAAGTAGCAGAGAAACTATGTTCAGGGTGAGGTGTTTCAACACAACAGAGAGCCCAAGGGGAGTAGGCTAAAGGCTGGACACATTCACTTTTTCAAAGCAGCCTTGGGAGGCAGAAGAGCGTGGACTCTGAGCCAAAGGGCAGGTGCCTGAAGCCCAGCTCCAACCCTTACAGCTGGTTGCCCTTAGGCAGGTTACTTAGGCTTTCTGTGACTTGACTCCCTCCTCCCTAAAATGGTGGTGATAATTGTCCTAGCTTCGTGGGGCTGTTGGGAGGATAAAATGAGTTCATATGTGGAAAGGGCTTAGGCCTACACCAAGGCCTACACCTCCCATTTACAGACAAGGAAACATGCAATCTCAGAAGTCAGGGTCACACAGTTTTACTTAGAGGTCAGAAATCTGTGCAGGCACATAATGTATACCTGCAGCTGGCCTCCCCTCCACCCCACCCCCAGGCCACAGACATCCTGATTTCAAAGCCTGGCCTCCAGAGTCTCCTATCTGCAATGACCAACTTGGGGAGAACTGCAAAAGTAGGGGCTGGAACAGAGGCCAGAGCTGGTTGGTGGGGTGGGTTTTTCCATTTTTTCAGTGGTGTAGGCTGCCAGAAAAACAAGCCCAGGGGTGAAGCAGTTTCCACACACTAGTGTTTCTCAAACTTGCGTGTGCATTAGAATCAGCTGGAGGGTGTGCTTCGACACTGGCTGTGCCCCAGAGTCGCTGGGTTCAAGGATCTTGGGGGAGGCCCGAGAATTCGCATTTCTAATGTTCCCAGGTGACGCTGAGCTACACTCTAAAAACCACATACCTTTTTTCTAACTCTCAAAATAACCTTATGAGTTCTGTATTTTGTCCATTTTATGGCGGAGAAAAGTAAGACCAGAAAACATGGCTGACTTGCTCAAAATCACACCATTTGTAAGGAGTAGAACTGGGTCTTGAATCAAGGTGGTCTGACTCTGGAGTCCATGCTTTTTCTACTGTGCCATGTGGGGCGATGACGCATGAGTGCTCTCTCTCCGCCGGGCACCTTGCTGTGGGCCAGGGGCACAGAGATAGGCGGGATGATGTGGGCTGCAGTGAGCCGGCGGAGAAGATGTAAGGGAGACTTCTCTGAAGAAGGGAAGGCCTCCCTCCTGGTTCCTATGTCTCCTCTCCCAGTTCACCAACTGCCCTCCCTCCTGGGCATTCACAACTAAGTGTGACCAGGTCACATCCCTGACACCCCCTTTGTTACTCTGCATTCCCTGCTCCTTCACGGCCCAGTCTGCCTCTGGAGCTTAACTACCCAGAAGCTCTAGTCACACTCCTTTTGTCCATCCTTGAAAGTGACCTGATCTCTCTAGCTCATTGTGCTATGCTCAGTTTCCCCTCTGAATGGGGTCCGCACCTCCTCCTTTGGCTGGAACTACGTGAACTTCCTATACCTTCCGGAGAGCACCGTGCCTTTCATCTTTCATAACACTTGCATACGTTGTTGGGTAATTACATATTTATTGATGTATTTCTCCTTCTACACTAAATAGCTAGTCTAAACCAACTTTTACCCCTAAATCCTCAAGGGCAATTATAGTATGTGGTACAGGGTGGGGCGGTGGTCCAACTGGTCTGCACATTACAGTCACCTGGGATCTTTGAAAAATTCAAGCCCCGGCCACATTCCAGATCAATGAAGTCATAGCCTCTGAAAGCGGGGAGGGGCATCAGAATGTTTTTCAAATAACCCCCAGGTGATCCAACATGTGGACAAGCTTCGGAAGCACTAAAGTAGAATTTCAGGGTGCAGGATGGTTGGATAATCAGGTTGAAGTCTGAAAGGAGAGTAAGTACCATGCAGAGAGAGGGAGAAGAACTTTTTTTTTGGTAAGATTTTATTTATTTATTTGAGAGAGTGTGTACAAGCAGAGGAAACTGCCGGCACAGGGAGAGAGAGAAGCAGGCTCCCGGCTGAGCAGAAAGCCAGGCCCAGGCCTCAGCTTAAACAACTCAGCCACCCAGGGGGCTGGGGGCGGGGAGGGGGGAGGGGAATGAAGAACTTTAAATAAAAAGTACAGCATAACAAAAGCCCAAAGGTAACAAAATGCTCAGGAATTTAAATGTTATGCTGTAAGTGGATGAAAAGCACTGAAAGAGTATAAGCAGAAGGGTGAAATAAACTTCTATTCTTTGGGGGCGCCTGAGTGACTCAGTTGGTTAAGCATCTGCCTTCTGCTTAGATCATGATTCCAGGCTCCTGGGATCCAGTGGGGCGCTCTGCCCAGCACAGAGTTGGCTTCTCCCTCTCCGTCAGCCTCTCCTCCTGCTCCTGTGCACACAGGCTCACCTCTCAAATAAATAAATACATAAATACATAAAATCTTTTTTAAAAAATAAGCATCTGTTTTTGGAAAACCAACTGGCAACTGTGAGATCTTATTGGAGTGGGGAGAGGCTGGACGCAGGAAAAAGTGTTTTTTCTGCTTCACCCTCCTGCCGGGGACTGGCCTCTAGGAGGCTGGGGAACTCTTAGGAGAGACAGCCCAGGAGAAGCCCCACAGGGGTGGGTGGGGGACTTGAGGCTATTGGGATGGGGGCGGGGATCCCTCCTTCCCAGCTGCTAAAACTAGGACTCCCTCCCATCCATGACTCTCTGCCTCTGACTCTCATAACCTTTAAACTTCAAATGATCAGCAAACTCCAGGTGAGTTCTGACTCCATGCCCTGATGTGGAAGTCATCCTTGACACATTCAAACACAAAGTCAAGCAGACATGAATTGATCAACAGCCACTAACAAAGCTGAACCTGCCAATTAAACAATCCATTTTGGGGATTGAACTACAGAGGGAAGCTCAACAGTGAAACCACCAATGACATCATCTAGGTAATCAATCTGTCCATAGGCTCTCTGATACTCTAACCACTATCATCTGGATTGGGTCCCTCTGGCTCTCCGAAGAGGCTGCTCTCCTTCTGCCACCCCATTTTACCGGAAACTAGGGTTTCCTCAGGCCAGCTTCATGCTGGAGTGTCTTTTCTACTCCCCATTCCTCCAACTAGTGACGGAGGTGGGAAAGGAGATGAGGAGGAGCTGGTGAATTGGAGTCCCAGGAACCCTTGAACTTGAACTCCTGCTTCCCCAGCTAATCATGTTGGAGCTCCCAGCCACTCCCAGCTCAGAGAGGGCCCTGAGCATCTGCCAAGGAGGACTCAGCAGACCCCACATACTTGGTCCGGTTTTCCTTTGCCATTTCTTTTCCCCTCTTTCTCCATCTCCTAATTTTGTTCTCTCTCTTCTTTCCTCTATTTTTTCTCCCCTCCTTTTCTAGCTCCAGCAACCATCCTCGTACACTATAACCGCATCTTTCTCATTGGGCTACCTGTTCCCTTCCTGACCCAGGGTTGCCACACTCACATGTTGCCCTGACCAGGAAGAAAGTGGGGAGAGCCTGCCAAATCCAGAAGCATCTGCAGAGCTAAGCACCCAGAAGGGAGCATCCTTTCTGATCGGCGTGGAGGCCCTGGATGGGCTAGTTACCTTGTTTTTGTGTTCTCTCCTTTCTCTGTGCCTCTCCCCATTCCAGAGTAATGCAGTGGGCTGGACAGAGCTGGGCTCTGGAGTCAGGCCTCTTTTCAAACCCTGCCTGTGTCATTTCCTGATTCAGTAACCTTGACCATGTTATTTGAGCTCTCTGTGCCCACCTGCTTGGCTGTTGGCTCGAAATGCCTAGGGAGGCATTTCAGGACAGTGAACACAGATGAAAGTCTCAAATGCTCAATCAACCTAACCTCCCCAAGCCCTAATTTCCTCCTCTCTCCAATGGGTAACAGAAGGACCAAACTTGTCAGGTTGCCGTGAAGATAAATGAGCTAATTCAGGGAAAGTACTTAGCATGAAATAACTGCCAACTCTTGGGATAGTTGTTGTTATATATTATGTATAAACTGCCTAGCACAGGGTGGGTACTTCCTGTAGCCAGCCCCCAAGACGGTCCCCAGGGAGCCGCACCGTCCAGAATTCATGCCCATGGGTGGGTTTCCTCCTACACCGAAGCACAGCTCATGTGAATTAGTGTGAATGCAGTGCAAGTGACTGCTTGCAAGACCAAGTCCGAAAAGCTAGTGTAGCGCCCACAGCAGCTTCTGGAAGCGTTTGCTCTGGGGGAAGTCAGCCACCGTGTCCTGAGGTTGCGCAAACAATAGAAAGGCCCCTGTCGGAGAGGTGCTGAGGTCTCCAGCCAATAGCTAGCTGGCCGCCTCGTTTTGCCTGTCAAACCGGGAGATGGCTGCAGGCCTGGCTAGCATCTGATGACAGCCTCGTGGGGGCCCTGGAGCCAGAACTGCCCAGCCAAACCAAACTCCTGAGCCCTAGAAGCAGGGTGAGATAATAAATTGTTTGTTGCAAACTACATATTTGTCACACAGCAACAGTTAACTAAGTGCTTTAAAAAAAAAAAGTCTTCCAAGTGAGAAACAGCAGATTGTCATTTCCAATGCAAATCCATACAGTCCAGCATATGAACCGCAGGGGGCGCCATTGGACCGCTTTCTGGTCTGGCTGCGCCAGCATTTTTCTCCCTCAAGCCCTGGGCACATCCGGGCTGGGTCTAAAGAAAGGCCAGACTGGCCCAGAAACAGGCCAGCCATTTGCAGCCCCTGGTCCTCATCGGCAGAGATGAAGGTGGTCCCCGGGGGATTACTCAGTCTCAAGAATCAGAGCAGGCCCCTTCCTCCTGGAACCAGGAAGCCCAGAAAGTGGCTCGAAGCCCTGCCTCACTGCCTCAGAGCAAGTTTCTAGGCAGGCATAGGTACAACTCCTCCATGGCTCTTCTGTTGGGCTTAAAGCAGAGACCCCAGTCAGGGTGCTGTGGTTGTGAGGGACCATTTATGGAAGGGTTTCTAGGTCTCTTCCAAATGATTTATTTGCCACTGAGAAGAAAGGGAGCCTGACCCAAGTGACGACTTGCTCCCACTGCTGTCCTGGTGACCCCAGCCCACCCTGTCCATAGGCACCCGTGCGATCACCTCAAGGTCAGCATGTGAGGGTCTGGCTACAGGAGGGCCACTGACCTTTCCCATCTTGTGTCTGAGGCTTTGGGGCCCCTCAGCACATACATGTGCATACCAGCTCCAACATCAGAGAGTGAGGACCTGTCAACTGGGAGAGTTGTGAAACCAGCGAGCACCCCTAAGGACCAGAGAGCCAGCCATACAGCATGTGGAGGCAGCTGGAGGCAGAGCATGGGGTTCCCACCGAGAGGTGAGCAAGATGGCTGAACACACCTCCCTGCTCTCTTTCTGTGTTCTCCAGAAAGAATGGAGAGCCTGATGGCCTTTATCTCTTCTGAGCCAGACACAGGAGGTATCAAAGGCCTGCTGAGTCCTGCTCCCTCCTCCTGGCCCAGAAAAAGCCAGGCTTTGTGGGGGAACAAGAAAAGGGATAGAGGGGCTCCTGGGTGGCTCAGTTGGTCGGGCGGCTGCCTTCGGCTAGGGTCATGATCCCGGAGACCCAGGATTGAGTCCCACATCGGGCTCCCTGCTCCGCAGGAAGCCTGCTTCTCCCTCTCTCACTCCCCCTGCTTGTGTTCCCTCTCTGGCTGTGTTTCTCTCTGTCAAATAAATAAAATCTTAAAAAAAGGGGGGGGGCGGGGATAGAACATATCCTGGACACATGACCCTATTCCTTATTGACAGAGGAGGCCAGGTTAGGGGTGGGTGGTGAGAGGCCCTCCAACGGGGGTGAGAAGACAAAGATCAATGCACTGCAAATTGGTTGACCTCTGGCCCCAGGAATAATCCTCGGTACTAACTTCCCTTGCCAGAGGAACTGAGAGGAGGCAGGGCCACTCAACTTGAGGGCATTAGAGAAATGTAGGGAAGGCATATTTTCTCTCTGGTGTGGTATGCTTAAGTACCACATGCCCCAGTGCCTCGATCTTGGACTTCCCATCCTCCAGACAGTGAGGAAGAAATGTTAGTTGTTTAAGCACCCCGGGTCGGTGATATTATGATAGCCGCCTATACAGACTTAGACACAAGGTTATAGCTTCTCTGGGGAAGGAAAGCCCCCAGCTCACAAATCTAATAGTCTGATCCTGCAGTTATGGTCATAAAATACCCCACAGCTGATCTTCTCCATCCTGCATGCTGCACTGAGGCCCTCACCTTTCCCAGATGCGGGTCCTACCAGTCCCTGGGCCAATCTATCATTGGATGATTGCACCTGCTCTTGTCTGCCCAGTGGGTAACTCTCCCTCTCCAGACTCACCATGTCGTTGTTGTTACTGGATATGTTAGTATTTGATAGAGTTAATCGTGCTCATTCCTTTTGTTTTTGAAATTTTCCTGTCACATGGCAGGCACTCGATAAATATTTCTATAAACGAATGCTTCAAGGGGCACTTGATCTCAACAGAATGATCAAACTAAATAGATTAAGGAAATGATGTCATAGGAATATATTCATTCAACAAATAACGACTGAATGCCTACCTCATGTAAGGTGCTGGGCACCACACTGTGGAGGAGTCTGAAGTCAGCCAGGAACAGTTCTCGGAGATGACCACAAGCACAGCTACTGGAGAGAACAACCCAAGTTGCTGTCTCCTACCTTCAAGGCTCATGGTATGAAGTGGAGGCCTGGGTCTACCAGCTGCAGGAGGTGTGTCGCCGCTGTGAACATGTCTAAGGTGTTAGGTAGAAATGCACAGCAGAGAGTAAAATGAGAAGTGTTCTGAAACCACTGAGGAGTTGAGGTGGTCCCGTGTGACCTATGGGAGACAGCAGGGAGCTGGGGGGCTTCACGGGGGCCTGGAGGAGAAGCTGGGTGCTGATACATTCAAAACAAAACAAAACTCCAGGAAGGAACTTTCTGGAAGGTCTGGGTGAGTGGAAGACTACCTTACCTCAGGGACACTCACCTTTCAGATCTGCAGCCTTGTGGGAACGTTTTCACCTGCAGGAGGTATGAATTAAGAAAGTCGGGGGTGCCTGGGTGGCTCAGCCATTAAGCATCTGCCTTCAGCTCAGGTCATGATCCTGGAATCTCAGGATCGAGCCCCGCATCAGGCTCCCTGCTGGACGGGAAGCCTGCTTCTCCCTCTCCCACTCCCCCTGCTTGTGTTCCCTCTCTAGCTTGTTTCTCTCTGTCAAATAAATAAAATCTTAAAAAAAAAAAAGAAAGAAAGAAAGAAATTTGCTGGATCTTCATCCACAATGAAGAGGATGCCCAAAGGAAAACATGTAGAAAACTCTGAGGACCATATGGCTCCCCTTGGCGTTAAGAGTCTCTGCCAGAAATGTCTTTACTTCCTACAAAGAAACAAGCTTCTCCCAACAGGTTGGACGAGCTTTACCGGCTTCTCCCCAGTCAGGAAATTGATTTTCTGTTCTCTCTTGACTCCCTCTGGACAGTGGAACTCAGTTAGGAAGCTTCACTTCCTGTTCTCCCAGTAACCCTATTTAGTGAAATTAGAATTAGGACTTTAATTCAATGTAGTGCAAAACTCAATGAGATTAGCTTTATGGTTTCAAGACCTCTACTTGGAAACAGAATCCCCGTGTTCTCTATTCCTCTTCCAACAATTGACAGATGTCTGAAGTGCGGGGTTGGGAAGGCACCCAGTTCTGGGGGTTGGTGTCACTCTCTAGGTTCTGTGCCCTCCTCCACCTGGACCGTTGTGACTTTGAACTTTTTCAGTGCTGGATAGCTACCAATGTATTTCGAGCAGCTCGGCAGGTACCTATCTTTAAAACAAAAACGACTATTAGATTTCTTTTCCATATTGTTTAAAAATCAGGGGGCAAATGGCCAAACTCCAGATAGCTTACATTCTTCAGGCACCTCCCAAGTGGGACAGAGTAAGCACATGGCATTTTACACGATCCTTACCTGTGGCTGGCTTTGTGAGCACAGGACCCCCAGCAGTTTGGAGGGCCCCCTGTCCGAAGAAGGGGGCCACTCCCCCCTGCCGCCCTGCCTCACCCCACCCCCTCTGGCTTTCCTGCTCTGTTGTTGTCTTGAAATGTTTAACAACTCTGGAGCAAAGAAGCTTCATTTCCATTTTGCACTGTACTCTGCAAATCATACTCAGTTCTGTTCCCACAACTCCGTTATGTGGTGGATATCGTTGATCCCATTTTTAAAATGGGAAACAGATGTTGAGAGTGGGTTCGGTGACTCACCACAGGTCATGCAGATAGAAAATGGCAGATCTGGGATTTGATGCCAGGACCCTGCTACCAACCCCACAGCCATGTCCTGTCGATTCTACACTGGCTCATTTCTACCTACTTCGACTACTACCTCTCTGAATGAGGATGTTAATTCTGGACACTACAGATCCAAGGGCATTGACGAGTGGGTTTTGTTCCTTTATCCTCACAATAATTGCTTTAGATCTCCAGATAGTTCTGCATTGTAGTATTCATTTTCTGACAAAATAGTTTCCAGTAAAATGCAACAAATTTGGTCTTTGAAACCTAGGCAATTTTTTTTTTATCCTTATACACTTTTCAAATGGCATTACAGGGATGCCTGGGTGGCTCAGTTGTTAAGCTTTTGTCTTCTGCTCAGGTCATGATCCCAGGGTCCTGGGATAGATCCCCGCATCAGGCTCCCTGTTTGACAGGGAGCCTGCTTCTCCCTCTCCTACTCCCCCTGCTTGTGTTCCCTCTCTCGCTGTGTCTCTCTCCATCAAAAAAAGAAAAAAAAAACTTTAAAAAAATTAATAATAAAAATAAAATGTCATCACAGACATTGACATGAAGACCATTTGCCCTATAACAAAATTACATTTCTTTCTAAGATGTAGTGATTTAATAATTAAAACAATATCCATGAAATATAAATATAAGGTACTCATAAATAAATTAAATTAAACTGTGACGGCTAAGAGCCAATTATCACATAAGATATCTTCGATGGCTGAAATAATAAGAGGGCAGAATATTAATTCTGACATTCTCTATAGGCCATGATTATAAATTGCCAAAATGGTTTAATAGGCAATGGAATTTTATTGAGATTTCAGATGGCCCTTAAAATATTCATTGTGTATTAGAAATTAGTTGCCTTGATTGATTTTAGTTATAATTCCGTTATATGTTTACAAGATGGGAACAGGAGGGGAGCTATATAACTGAAAAGAAAAGTCGACTCTACTTATGAAATAATAATGTGACTAAGATAGTAGCACCATGATTAAGAGGCTCAGACCTAGATCTGAATCCGAGTTACACTACCTTCTCTCTGTGTGACCTTGAGCAATTACTTCTCAGGTGTCCTCATTGTCAGGGAAGGGTTGTGATGAGGAATGAATTAGGTGATGCGAAAAACCCATGACACAGAGCCTGACTTCATTCTTCAGATTTCTGCTGCCACCGAGGGGGAACTTGAGGATTTGGGAAGATAAGCTTTCCAACCTCAGTGAATATACTTTAACTTCTATCTCAAGGGCAATAATACTTCTTTTAGCACCAACCTGAAAAATTATTGGGATATTCTCAGTGGTGTGTTGGTAAATACCAGCCAGCTCTGGGTGGCAGAGCGAGTGGGGAAGCCTGGCTTTGCTTGCCGATTTCCACGGTGTAAGTACTCTCACCGTGACTGGAGTTGGGAAGAGAGGCAGAACCTGGTCTCTGGAATGCTGACACGACACAGTCCCCACACACCACTGGAAAACTTTCTCCTTCATTCTTAATTTATACACACACACATATTTAAATTAACATATAATGTATTATTCGTTTCACGGGTATAGATCTGGGATTCATCAATCTTCTATAATACCTAGTGCTCATTATAACACATACCCTCCCAGTATCCATCACCCAGTTACCCCATCCTCCTTCCTCTCTCCCCTCCAGCAATCCTCAGTTTGTTTACTAAGATTAATAAGAGTCTCTTCTGGTTTGTCTCTGATTTTGGCTTCTTTTGTCTTTTCCTCTCTTCCCATATGATACTCTACCTTGTTTCTTAAATTCCACATATTAGTGAGATTATATGCTAATTGTCTTCCCTGATTGACTTATTTCGCTTATCATAATACCCTCTAGTTCCATCCACATCATTGCAAGTGGAAAGATTTGGGGTTTTGATGGCTGTGTAATATTCCATTGCCTATGTATACCACATCTTCTTTATCCATTCATCTCCCAATGGACATCTGGGCTCTTTCCATAGTTGGGCTGTGTGGACATTGCTGCTATAAACATTGGGGTTCAGGTGCCCCTTTGGATTACTACATTTGTATCTTTGGGGTAAATACCCAGTAGTGCAATTGTTGGGTTGTAGCGTAGCTCTATTTTCAACTCTCTGAGGAACCTCCATACTGTTTTCCAGAGTGGCTGCGCCAGCTTGCATTCCCAAAAACAGTGTAGGAGGGTTCCCCTTTCTCTGCATCCTCGCCAGCATCTGTCGTTTCCTGACTTGTTAATTTTAGCCCTTCTGATTGGTGTGGGAGGTGGTATCTCACTGTGGTTTGGATTTGTATTTCCCTTTGGATGTCTTCTGCCCATCTCTTGATTGGATTATTTATTCTTTGGGTGTTGAGTTTGATAAATTCTTTATAGATTTGGGATACTAGCCCCTTATCTGATATGTCATTTGCAAGTATCTTCTCCCATTTTGTTAGTTGTGTTTGGTTTTGTTGACTGTTTCCTTTGCTGTGCAAAAGCTTTTATCTTGATGAAGTCCCAATAGTTCATTTTTGCCTTTCTTTCCTTTGCCTTTGGAGATGTGTCTAGCAAGAAGTTGCTGAGCTCGAGGTCAAAGAGGTTGCTGCCTGTGATCTCCTCTAGGATTTTGATGGATTCGTACCTCACATTTAGTCTTTCATCCATTTTGCATCTATTTTTGTGTGTGGTATAAGGAAATGGTCCAGTTTCATTCTTCTGCATGTGGCTGTCCGATTTTCCCAACACCATCAGTTGAAGAGACTCTCTTTTTTTCATTAGATATTCCTTCCTGCTTTGTTGAAGATTAGTTGACAATAGACTTGAGGGTCCATTTCTGGGTTCTCTATTCTCTTACATTGATCTATGTGTTTGTTTCTGTGCCAGTACCATACTGTCTTGAAGACTACAGCATTGTCATAGTGTTTGAAGTCTGGAATTGTGATGCCACCAGCTTTGATTTTCTTTTTCAACATTCTTTTGGCTATTTGGGGTCTTTTCTGGCTCCATACAAATTTATATTATTTGTTCCAGCTCTGTGGAAACAGTTGATGGTATTTGGTAGGGATTGCGTTGGATGTATAGATCGTTCTAGGTAGTATTAGGGTCTGTGGTCAAAGGAACGAGGCTGATACAAGAGCAAAAGTGAAGCAGAGCTTTATTTTGCTCCAAGCATTGAGAATTATACAGGCCCGGACCAGGGTTGCTTCCCCAAAGAGAGAAAGGAAAGCGGCCCCACCTATTCTTTTTTTTTTTTTTAAAGATTTTATTTATTTGACAGAGAAACACAGCCAGAGAGGGTACACAAGCAGGGGGAGTGAGAGAGGGAGAAGCAGGCCCCCTGTCGAGCAGGGAGCCCGATGCGGGGCTTGATCCCAGGTCTCCAGGACCATGACCCGAGCCGAAGGCAGTCACCCAACCAACTGAGCCACCCAGGCGCCCCGACCCCACCTATTCTTACAGGCTACCTTTTATAGGGGAAAGCTGACCGGACTCACCTAGCTTGCCTGAGTTAATTCCTTTGCTCTGCTGTGATGGTGAATACATTTAATCCCCACAGAGTGGTTTACCAGGGGAATCTCCATTGGTCAGGGTCCGGGAGGTTAAGGGGATTAACTGATTGGGCGTTCCCACCTGGTCCTAAGTACTGGGAGCTGGCTGCCCATATTTGCTTCTCCATACCTCCTCCCGGGTCGGGAGGGTAAGGGGGTTACCTTATTGGGCGTCTCCCCCAACCTGGCTCGCCTTTGTCTTCCAGGGGTCCTTTGCCCATTTCTCCCAGAGCTGTTTTTCTGAGTAAACAAGATGGTGGCCTGGACTTCTAAATAGGCCTTTACAGTAGCATAGACATTTTAACAATATTTGCTCTTCCAATCTATGAGCATGGAACGTTTTTCCATTTCTTTATGTTTTCCTCAATATCTTTCATGAGCATTCTGTAGTTTTCTGGGTACAGATCCTTTGCTTCTTTGGTTAGATTTATTCCTAGGTATCTTATGATTGGGGGTGCAATTGTAAATAGGATTGACTCTAATTTCTCTTTCCTCTGTCCCATTGTTGGTGTATAGAAATTAAACTGATTTCTGTGCATTGATTTTGCATCCTGCCACTTTACTGAATTCCTATATAAGTTCTAGCAGTTTTGTGGTGGTCTTTTGGATTTTCCCACACAGAGTATCATGTCATCAGCCAAGAGGAAGAATTTGACTTCTTTGCTCATTCAGATGCCTTTTATTTCTTTTTGTTGCCTGATTGCTCTGAGGCTGGGACTTCTGGTACTCTGTTGAACAGCAGTGTTGCTGGTGGTTCTCCCTCATTCTGACAAAGAAGAGTTGGAAGAAAGGTAGGCAACAGCAAGGGCCCCCCCAACCCTAAGAGGAAACCACCCTTAAAAGGATTTTACACCACCCTGGAAGGAGCCCTCCACCCTTTCCCGTGTGATGGATAGATGCCAAAAACTGGATTGGGTGACAGGCACAGGGAAGGTTAATCAGATTAAAACAGCCCGACAATTAGCCCTAAAACCCCCTTTCTAAACACCAAATTGGCAACCTTCTCAGATCCCCTCATTCTTTGGGAGCTTCTTAAAGTTCGCTTGGTCGCCACCAGTCTTCCTCTGGTCCTACCTCTTTAGGTCTTTGAAGCAGTGACACCCAGAGCCAGGGGCAACCAAGGAAGAAGGAAACCCTGTAACAGTTCTGGCCCAGCTGACCTTGAGCTGCTGGACCCTGGGCAAGCCCTTCCTTCCCTGGGCCTCAGCTTCTTCATCTATAACGTGCAAATAGTAATACTTATCTGGCAGGCCTCATAGGGTTGATGTGACAAATAAATAGAGGACATGAAAACTACTGAAACGGAAACACAATGGAAATTCAGTTGGCAGTTGTGTTGAGGCCCAGTGTAGTTACAGAGGTGGCTTTGTCTGACTTAAGGTCCCAAGGCTGGCCATTCCT
This sequence comes from Spilogale gracilis, assembly GCA_004023965.1. Classification (NCBI taxonomy): domain Eukaryota; kingdom Metazoa; phylum Chordata; class Mammalia; order Carnivora; family Mephitidae; genus Spilogale; species Spilogale gracilis. The sequence goes on along the minus strand of PITA01003798.1, from coordinate 95,346 downwards.
TTGTTTTTGATTTGCTTCTCAGCTGCTCCTGGTTTACTTACCCTAATCTTGTTTCTTCTCTCTGACCATTTAGCACTTAATGATTATCTGCACAATTAACATAATAAAGCAAGCCGGGGAGGCTCTTTCAGGCCCCAGGAAACAAAGACTGGGGGCTATTACTTGAGGCCTTCATCAAGCTGGACTGAGCTCTGAAAACCATCAATGTTATACCCCACCCACCCCAGGAGCATGGAACAAGGGCTCCTTGTCCTTCAGGGACCAATGCTGTCCCGGTGACCTGGGCTTTTTATTTTCCCCTTCCAAGTGGGTACCCCTAGAGTTTCCCATTCTAGCCTTGAGTAAAGGACAGGCGGGGCTAGGTAAGGAGAGAGAGCAGGCCAGGGGATCAGGCTCACAAAATTCCAAAAATGCAGAGGTAAAAGGAAGCCAGAAATAAGGAAATAAATCAGACCATCCCATCCTAGGTGTCTTGTGACAGTTACTTGTGACCAACAAAAAATTACCTAGAAAGGTAGTAAGCCATTAATGGTGTTATCACTAATCCTTGCTCAAAGGGGATCTCAATAGAGATGTTAAGACCATTACATTCCAGTTAGCTTCCAGTAAAGGACCAACCCTAAAGGCCTCTAGTGGCAACCCTGTTGGGACCCCTCTCACTCCTGAGAGCTTCTTCTGTCTCCTCATTTAGTAAAACTATCAGCTATCGCTTTACTCACTCTCCTTTGTCCTCAAGATTCAATCCTGGGCTCCCTGAGAACTCGCTCTCCTGCTTTAGTCTCCCTGACGGGGGTCACAGAATTCTTGGCTCCCCACTGCTTCTGCTCCCACCATATTGAAAACAGCCAGAGTCAGGGGAGCTGCATGAGTCAGACTGGGGCGCTCAGACCTCGGGGCCACCAGGTGCTAACTTCAGACTGCTAAGTCACATTCCTGTGCCTCCTTCTCACCATCTGTAGAATGGGCACAATGGCCCTTGCCTGAGAGGGCTGCTACCAAATGAAAAGAGTGAGAGCATGGAAAGTTTTCAGAAGAATGTCTGGCACCTAGCGGCCGTCGCTGACAGGTGTCTGGCTCCTGTGCCATCTCTCTGTGGCCTCTCTGTCCAGCCTGGGCTCTGATGACATCTCTTTGTCACTGTCTAGCACAGTGTTTCCTTCCTGGATGGACAGTTGTCCTGGGCCTCTTGCTTCCCTCCTGTCTGCCTCAACATGGCTGTCTTTGGCTACGAGGTACTGCCACAAGACCCAAAGCAGGGGACGCTATGGTGAGGAGCCTCCTCCATGTGAGGAGGGGTGTGGCTGTGCAGACCCTGAGTCACTGGGCTTCCTTTCTTGTTAGCAAGCAGTCCTCCCCGAACCTTGAGGAGGCGGCGTCAGCCACAAGCATCTCCAGCAGGACAGATTCCACGGCTGGGTAAGGATGGGTTCTGAGGATTATAATCAGAGGAAAACACAAGGACATTTAGTTCCTTTTTCATTAGTGGGATGTTTCAGAAGTTTTCCTGTACTCTCTTTGATTTAAAAATTCATTCCTCAAAGGCTGTGCTGGTCATCAACCTGTTCCCACGCCAGCACCCTTGAGTGGCCCCCTCCCATCAGGAACAGCCTCTCAGGATGCCAGGGAGTCTCAGGCTGGGGTGTAATTATCTCCAAGGGCACGTTTAGCTTGATAAGAAACAGCTTCTTCATTTTCCTCAGAGGGAAAGCATTTAAGAGTGTGTTTCCAAGGTTCAGCTCCTCGTCTAATAACAATAATAATTACCTTAATGTTCTTTAATAGGGGGTTAGTTAAACAAATTATGGTACATCCTTGGTACATGATGCAGCCATTAAATTAAATGAAGTAGAACGCTACACTGGACTTGTTTCTCCTGCTATCCGGAAGTAGAGTGTCTCTGCGAAACCTGAAATGACATTCAGTGAAGAAGCAATTACCATTAATTTGTACAGAAAATTTCTTTTATCATTCCCACGCCCCCCAAAATAACCTCTTTCAGGCTCTTCTGATACCTTAGGATACATTCTGCTCCCAGATGCACAAAATAAATCAAAGCTATGGTGGCTTGAGGCCAGGACACGGAGTACAGTTCCCAGAGATGGCGCTTGGGGGGCGCAGCTTGGGGTGGGGGCTTGCTGTGCGGGGTTTTGGAACTGGAGGGCAGTGCCCAGTTGCCCCTGGATGTGAGCCAGAAGTGCATTTTCATACTGGCCCCCTCTCCTGGGGAGGGAGAAAGATCCGGCCGGAGCAGATTTCCTGGAACACCATGGCAAAGCCAAAGGGATCCAGTAGGCTGGAGTTACAATTTCTGGGAGACGGCACGGTTCAGAACTGGATGTTCCGAGTGGAGAGCGATCCTGTGAGTCACTAAATTGAGGAAGTCTCTGAGACTCCCTTGCGGAATCCGAGCACGCTGGTTCAGGGCCAGCAAGCTGCTGTGGAGCCTGAACATCTGGGAAACAGCAGAGCACACTGCTTTCCGCTGGAAAGATCTGCAGTGAGCTCTGGGTTAGGGACCAGAGTAAAGGCTGGGGAAGGCTTGGAGCAGGCTGCAGAAAGAGCCCCAGGGTGCATTCGGAGCTGCGCCTGTGTGAGCATTTTCACCCAAAGGGGACTTGGCAGGAGGGCATTTCTGGGCACCTTGCCCTCGCTGTTCTGAAGTGAGCATACGGCAGGGAGGATAGCAACTGGGATGGATATGTTGGATTTATAACCTTACAGCTGTGGGGTAGAGGGAGGAATGTTGATGTCTCTCAAAATTACTGCAGTGTGCTTTCTGCCTGGTACCCAGAGAACAAAGCGTGGGGGGGACCCATGCACACCCTCACTGAGCTCCTGCTGCAATGACATGCAGCTAAAGATTAGTAAACCACAGCGAATGGGCCCTTACTGTTTTCCGGCCATCTCATGTGAGTGCCAGTGGGCTGAGGAGGAAAGAGGAGCCGCTCTAGCAGCCAGCCCAAGACACAGGACTGACGAAATGGAGCTCCGAGGTGAGAAGTCCAGGTAGGCCTCTGTCTGAGCTAGGACAGGTGTGGTTCTACCCTCTGAGGACAGATCTCTGACTTTCCAGGCCTCCTGGGTATACAGGCCCAGGACTCTCTGGCAACGGGTAGGAGTCTCTAATTTGCTTCCCATGTGGCAGGAGAGTCAACAAATGAGGGTGTTATATTCTAGTCGTTCTGACATTTCACGGTGTGACTGAGATAACCCCCCAAACCCAGGGTATTGGAAATGCCTTTGTATTATGTGTCTATGGCTGAGTAACAAATTAGCCCAATAACTAGTAGCTTAAGACAATAATAATAATTTATTATCTGTCTCTGTGGCTCTGAAATTCAGACTGAGCACCGTGGGGGTGGCTTGTGTCTGGGGCTCTAGCTGGAATTATCAGAAGACTCATCCCTTTAGGTGGCTACCTGCTGACTCTTGATGCTGACTGTAGACTGAAGGCCTCTCCATGTGGCCTGGGCTTCCTAAGAATTTGGCGGCTAGTAGCAAGGATAAGGGTCCTAAGAGACAGAGTCAAGCAGACACTGTATTCATTAGATGCATGATCTTTGGAAGCCAGAGCACCCCCTTACCATGCTGCATTTATTAGAAGTAAGTCACTAACCCATACTGAAAGGAAGGATTAGGCTCTATCCTTGCTGGAGACCTATTTTAAAACTACCGTAGGCCTCGGCGAGGCACCTGAGGGGTGCGGTTGGTTAGGCGTCCAACTCCTGGTTTTGGCTAGGGTCATGATCTCATGGTTGTAAGATGGAGCCCCGCATTGGGCACTGTGCTCAGTGCAGAGTCTGGATTCTCTCTCTCCGTTTCCACTGGCCTTCTCTGCGTGTGTTCTCTCGCTCCCAAGTGAATGAATAAGTCTAAAATGAAATGAAATGAAATTAAAAAATGAAATAAAATGAAATAAAACAACAACTATCATAGGCTTGATGACAAATAGAAACATTTAAAAGCCATCGCTCCCCACATTCCCTTTTTCTCACCATAACTAAGATGTTGACGCTTATAGCGGGTAGGGGTTGAAAGATGTCATTAAATTTGGCTCTTATGGTGCCATTCCCTCTGCAGCCTAGTAATGAAGGCTAGTTGGGAAAACGGCAGCCAGAGTCAAGGGGCCCCCAACTCTAAGAGGAAACCACCCCCAAAAGGATTTTACACCACCCTGGAAGCAGCCCTCCACCCTTTCCCACATGAACAACTACTGATAGGTAGGCCAGCATTTGGAGGGGCACCTGGGTGGCTCAGTCATTAAGCTTCTGCCTTCCGCTCAGGTCATGATCCGAGAGTCCCAGGATTGAGCCTCCCATTGGGCTGCCTGCTTCTCCCTCTCCCATTCCCCCTGCTTGTGTTCCCTTTTGCTGTGTCTGTCTCTGTCAAATAAATAAATAAAAATTGTAAAAAAAAAAAAAAAAAAAAGAAAAAAAGAAGAAGGAGAGCATGTGGATAAAAACCTGGTTGGATGACAGGCACAGGGGGGGCTAATCAGATTAAAATATCCACCAACAATCTCATAAAAATGCATACATTTAGAAACGCCTACAGCAACCCTCTTGGGTCCCCACCCTCTTTGGGAGCTCTGTATTATCACTCAACAAATTTTGCTTTGCTGCCCACCACTCTTCGTCCGGTCTACCTCTTCCAAGTGACATGACCCAGAACTGGGCACTGAAAGAAGGAAATCCTGCAACACTAGTGAGTGAGAAGGAGGTAAGAGGGACTCACTCGGGCTCCAGCTAGTAGTACCCACAGAATGCCCATGGAAGAACTAAATATGGTCCTAGGAAGATCATGATGTGAGGAAGGCAAGTTTTAGCCTGTAAATGGGGACACTTCACAGGAGGCATCATTAGACATTGGATGTCTCTTTGAGAAGGTCCCAAAAGTCAACAGAAAGGAAGGGGGACTGGACAAAACCTATTAGCATTTGAGCCTGACCCACGGAATAAACTAAATATTTAAATTGCAAGTGTCTTAACACACACAGCTTCTTAGCCTGCTTCAGCTTTAGTTTTCTCATCATAAAATGTGAATGAGGGCAACTCCCTTCTGGCGGGGTTTGCATGAGAATTAAGTTAGATGATACAGCTTTCCTTATGTGAGACAAGGATCACGAGAGAAAGAAGAGAAACCGGGCCTCAAGGCTGAGGGAGTTTTTCTAGGGAATTTTGAACAAAATGCAGAATAGCTCAGGCCTGCAAGCCTAGAGGGTGGGAGAGAAAAGTAAGATTTTCTAAGACAAATCTTTCATCTGTTTGAACAATGCAATTATGAGCTTGAGTTTATTTTTAGCTTTTTTTTTTTTTTTTTTTTTTTTTGGTCAAGCCACTGTTCAGTGTCTGGACCATCTGGAACAGTCTTACATGTGTTACATATTTTGTATATGTTACATATTCTTAACTAAATTAAGGCTGTTGGTACAGCATTCCTACATTGGTGCAGGTTTTTGCATAGAAAATTTCTAGAAGAGGGGCGCCTGGGTGGCTCAGTTGGTTAAGCGACCGCTTTCGGCTCAGGTCGTGATCCCGGAGACCAGGGATCGAGCCCCACATCAGGCTCCCTGCTCGGCGGGAAGCCTGCTTCTCCCTCTCTCACTCCCCCTGCTTGTGTTCCCTCTCTGGCTGTGTTTCTCTCTGTCAAATAAATAAATCATTAAATAAAATAAAATAAAAATCTTTAGAAAATTTCTAGAAGAAATATAAGCAACCATTGATGGTAGTTTTCTCTGGGCTGAGAGAGAGACTATTTTTCATTTTATATCCTTTGGTTCTGCTAAATTTTTCTTTGGCCTGGGTATGTACCACTTTTTCAATGTATTTAACATAAATTAGGTAGTTTATGTTTTAAATAGTCATTTATTAAATAGGCATTAACTATCTGTGTTAGGAATTTTTATAAGTAAATAAATTTATATATCTTACTTTATATAGAATATATTAATTACATTAATTATATATTATATAATATATAATCAATTATAATTGTGTTATATATTATTTTTATAATATATAATATAACAATATATAACAAACCATATACTATATAATTAATTAAGCATATAATATATAATTAATTATACTGATCTGTAATTATAATATAATATATAATCAATCTAATATATTAAATTCTATATTAAAATTATAAATAATAATAAACCTATAATAAAATATAGAATAAAATACAAAATATAGTTTATATGTTAAATATTATATATAATAAAAATATGTTAAATAGGGGCACCTGGGTGGCTCAGTTGGTTAAGCAACTGCCTTCAGCTCAGGTCATGATCCTGGAGACCCGGGATCGAGCCCCACATCGGGCGCCCTGCTCGGCAGGCTCCCTGCTCAGCGGGAAGCCTGCTTCTCCTTCTCTCGCTCCCCCTGCTTGTGTTCTCTCTCTGGCTGTGTTTCTCTCTGTCAAATAAATAAAAATATTTTTAAAAATATGTTAAATATATATAAAAATAAAAAAATAAAATACTTTTATTTTATTTTTTTTAAGATTTTATTTATTTGACAGTGAGAAGCACAGCTAGAGAGGGAACACAAGCAGAGGGAGTGAGAAAGGGAGAAGCAGGCTTCCCGCCAAGCAGGGAGCCCGATGTGGGGCTTGATCCCGGGTCTCCAGGATCATGACCTGAGCCGAAGGCAGTTGCTTAACCAACTGAGCCACCCAGGCGCCCCTAAAAGACTTTTAAAAAGATTTTATTTATTTATTTGACAGAAAGATCACAAGTAGGCAGAGAGGCAGAGAGATAGAAGGAGGAAGCAGGCTCCCTGCTGAGCAGAGAGCCCAATGGGGCCTGGATCCCAGGACCCTGAGATCATGACCTGAGCCAAAGGCAGAAGCTCAACCCACTGAGCCACCCAGGTGCACCCAAAAATAAAAGATTTTTTAAGTAGGCTCGATGCCTAGTGTAGAACTCACTGAAATTCCAAAGTTCAAAACTTGAACTCAAAACCCTGAGAAAGCAACTTGAACTGAGATCAAGAATCGGATACCTAACCGACTGAGCCACCCAGGCACCCCGTGTTAGGAATTTTGTATGCATTGTATCTGATCTTTCCAATAACTTTTCAAAATTGGTTTCATTACATCCTATTTTATAGATAAGCAAATCTATATAGAGATATTTTAAGAGAGAAAGGTATTTTAAGGAATTGGCTTCTGTGATTGTGGAAGTTAGCAAATCTAAAATCCATATGGCAGGCCAGCAGGTTGGAAATTGGGGTAAGAACTAATGCTGCAGTCTTGAGTCTGAATTCAGCATGGCAGCAGGCGAGAAACTCAGTCAAGCTTTCTATGCTGCAGTCCTGAGAAGAATTTCTTCTGGAAATCTCAGTCTTTGCTCTTAAGGCCGTTGGCTGGTGGGCTGATACCCGTCCACATTATGGAGTACGATCTTCTTTATTCAAAGTGGGCTGACTGTAAATGTTAATCACATCTAAAACGATGTCTTCCAACAGCTTCTAGAATGGTGTTGGCCAAACAACTGGACATCATAGCCTCCCCAAGCAGATACAAAATTAACCATCGCAGTGAAGCGGACCAAATTTCACAACTATTAAATGGATAAGGCAGGAAGCTAGATATCTCTGGGTCCGAAGGCCGGAAGTGGGTGAGCAGACCGTACAGAGAGTAACCTGTCTACAGCTAGACGGCTGGCTGTCACGGATGGGGTGGGCCCATGAGAAGTACAGTAGCACTTCCTAGAGATAATCTCTGGGCCAGAGGAGCTCTTCTAACCTTCTAGACTGAGTTCCAGTGCCAACTAACTGTAGGATACTAGGCAAGTCGCACCTCTTTGGTTCCATTTTATTATTTTTCTTCTGAAGGGAGGGATTGATGTAGATGGTCTTTTAGGTTCTTTCAAGACATACATGCTAATATTCAATGCTACAAAGAGGAAACACAAATTTATACTATATCAAGGTATCACTACATACTCACCAGAATGGCTAAAATTAGCAGGACTGAAAACACCAAGTGCTGGAGAGAATGTGGAACAACTGAACTCTCATCAATCAGCAGCGGGAGCACACGCTGGTACTTGGATATTCATCTGGAAGTACTATGAGAGCCAACTACATTCTTAGGCTATCACCCAGCAATTACATTACTGGGTACCACAGACCCAAAAGAAACAAGTATGTTAGTCCCCAAAACATATGCACAAGAATGAACATATTAAAGCAAAAGTGGGTAGAAGGTAATTAAGGTTAAATGAAGTCTTAAAGGCAGAACCTAATTCAATAGGACTAGTGTTCTTATAAGAAGAGGAAGAGACACCACACACACAAACAGAGGAAAGGCCATGAAAGGACTTAATGAAAAGGGAAGCAGCCATCTACAAACCAGGAAGAGAAAGTTTATCAGAACCCAGTGTTGACAACACCTTGATCTTGGACTCAGCCTCCGGAGTTGTGAGAAAATAATACTCTGTTATTTAAACTGAAGGAGGAGGAGGAGGAGAACAAGAGGAAAAGTAATGTGCATAAAAGCTTCACTCATATTTATTTATACTTAAAAACTGGAAAAAACTCGATGTTTATCGGTCGAATGGACAAATATTAAGGGACATATTTATACAATGAAATATTACATCACAATAAAAAAGAACCAACTACTGTTACATGCAACAATCTGGGTAAATCTCAGGTATTATTATGGGGGAAAAACAGACTCCAAATACAAACTTCCATTTATACTAAGTTGAGAAACAGGTAAAACTTACCTGGAGTGGTAGAGGCCAGAATGGTGCTTGTCCTTGCCGAGTCTGGGCTGAGAATGGGCACAAAGGAGTCCGCTGGGATGCGGGAATGTTCTGGAGTTGGGTAGTGATTACACATGTTTATTCATGTGCAAAAAAATTCAGCAAGATTTGTGCATTTTACTATATGTATGTTATAACTGGGTAAGAAAGGGCCAAATTAAAAAACAATAGCAAAAGGTTATTATTATTTTAATGCAAGGAGGCAATTCTGGGGAGGAGGTAAGGGGTTGTAATCAGGGAAGGGCAGGGGGAGGCCTTCTGGAATGCAGGTAATGTTCTGTTTCTTGACCTGGAAGTAGTCACACAGGTGACCGCTTATAAGTAATTTATTAAGCTTGTTGTAACATTTATGTTTTATACACTTTCATGCATATGGCTGTGTTTTGCAATTTAAAAAAAGCTTTCAACAATCAAGCAACTTGTTTGCTATTCTCTCTCTCTTTTTTAAAGATTTTATTTATTTGAGAGAGAGAGCAAGAGCAGGAGCAAGAGGAGAGGGAAAAGCAGACCCCACTGAGCAGGGAGCTCCGTGCAGGGCTCCATCTCAAGCCCTGGGGTCATGACCTGAGCTGAAGGCAGCCACTTAACCCCCTGAGCCACCCACGTGCCCCAGTTGTTACTCTTCTGATGCAGCTAAAGATTGGAGGCTCTGGGAAGGACCCCCAGGCAGAGCGGCTCCAGCTTTGAGGACCAGCTCCAGGGTTCGGGTCTGCAGGCCCTCCCTTGTTTCAGGCACCCTACCAACAGGAGGTGTGTGTGATTGTAGACAGCGCATTCCATTTCCCTCAAGAAACAGCATTTTTTTTCCTCTTGTCTAATGTGTTGATTACATTTCAGACAGGATTAGTGGGGTTGATGCCTGTCGGGGGCACGCCCCAAAGATGGCGCTGCATCTGCTGTGGAGAGCACCACATGGGACTCCCCCAGCGGCGCTGCCGAGGCTATGGCGCCGAGCCCATGAAGCAGCTCCAGGAAGCGCCTGCCCTGAAGATCACGTGACCGCATGCCTCATACGTGGGTCCCTGCTCAGTGCGTGATCACCAGACGCCACCAACGCCACCAATGCCTGCTGGCCGTGCAGTCCACGCCCCACATGATCTCTCTGATTGGCTGGGATACTATATAAAAGGGAGCTAGAAAGCTTCCTGAGAGACCATGCGAGGCGGGCCAGACATGGGAGTAGGCGAGAGGAGGGAGGCGGGGAGACTGCGAGGTGGGAGAGGAGAGGCGATGGGATAGGCCAGGAGACGAGGGGAGAGGGGAGAGGAGAGAGGAGAGACGAGAAGGGGAGGAACTGGAGAATAAACGGGAGCTTCAACGTTGACCGGTGTGTTGCGTCTTCTCTGCTGGCGGGGAACGCGACAGATGCCATTAAGTAAAAAGTCATCTCTTTTGGAGACAGCCCAGAATGTCTGGGTTCCATTTTTAAAAGCCTCAGATCCCATTAAGATGAAATAGAACTACGTGGACTCAGATTCAGTGGGAGAAGACAGAACTCCGAGTACCCCCTCGTGTGGATGCCTGCAGGGAGTGGGAGGAAGAAGGTGGTAAATAAGAACAATATAATTTGGCAATAAGATCAGAGCATTCTTGGCAACTCTCTCAAAAACAAGGGATCAGGAAGTCAGATACTGTCCATGTGCCATGGGATGGCTAAATAAATTACAGTCTACCTACATCACGAAGCTGTGTGCGTCCAATGAGGAGAACTCATTCGAGTCACACCAATGCACTTGGGTGGACTTCTACCAGCAAGTTACTTTAGCTTTTCAAGTATCTAAAACCTGATCCTATCATACAAACAACCTCCCCATTTCTGTACATGAGTACTTGTGTCCATGTGCCTGCATGTGAGCCTACATGTATGGAAAGAAACACACCAGGTTGTTAATATAGTTCCCCTGAAAGGATCTGGAGTGGTAGTGGGGACTGAAGAGGGTGGAGAAATGACACTACAACAAACAGCCAACAAGTATGATGTGATCATGTGTGTGTGTTTATGTGAAAATGAATAAGGAGGTAGGAATTAAACTATGTATTACATCTCTGAGGTCACTAGCCCAGATCCCAGCATTGCAAAGAACAGAGGAAGGCTTGCCCCACCAAAGGCTTTATCTCCTTTTGGGGAAACAAGGCGTAAACCTGTACAGCTCTTGGTAAGCATGTCCACATAATCCAACATTCTCACTCTCTCTCTCCTGCGTACCTACCATTCTATCACACTGTTTTATTTAACGAGCATTTCCTGAACCCACACTAGGTTCTAGGCACACACTGCTCAAAGGAACATTTCTAGTTGTGGAAAATGTGATATAATTAGAGATGGGTACATAGAGATGCTAAGAAAATATTTATTGAATGGGGTTAAAGTAGATATAATTGGGACAGAAAGAAGAGATGTCAGATTTTGTCATTATTGTCTTTGCAGCACATTACATCAGACTCTAATGAGACCTTACTACTTAGCTAGTTTAACTTCCATCTTCTGTACCTGGAGAAGTGGAGGCCCAGGGTAGGGATCCCAGAGTCGAGATCCCAGCCCACAGCTCAAGAACCAGTCTTCTTTCCACCATACTATGAAATCTTCCAGCAGAACTGAGAGTAGATGATGCCTGAGAGTGAAGCATTTGCCATTTTAGTCATCTTTCTTTTTTTTTTTTTTTTAAGATTTTATTTATTTGACAGAGAGAAACACAGCCAGAGAGGGAACACAAGCAGGGGGAGTGAGAGAGGGAGGAGCAGGCTTCCCGCCAAGCAGGCAGCCAGATGTGGGACTCGATCCTGGCATTCCGCGACCATGACCTGAGCCGAAGGCAGTTGCCCAACCAACTGAGCCACCAGGCGCCCCTTAGTCATCCTTCATATGAGGCAGCTGATATAATGGAGGGAAACGTGGTGCTATGGGTTTATTTGTGTCTGCTCAAGAGATATGTCCAAATCTTAGTCTCTGGAACCTGTGTATGTGACCTTACTTAGAAATAGTCTTGGCAGATGTGATCAAGTCAAGATGAGGTCATCCAGGATGAGGGTGGGCTCTAAATCCAACATGGCTGATGTCCTTATAAGAAGAGAGACATTTGGGCACAGAGATACAGACACAGCGGAGAAGGCAAAGGAAGATGGAGGCAGGGATTAGAGTGAGATATGGTAAGTCAACGGGCACCAAGGTTTGCTGGCAACCACCAGAAGCTAGAGGAGGCAGGGAAGGGTTCTTCCTTAGAGCCTTGGAGGAAGATGGCCCTGCTTGATTTCAGACTTACACCTTCCAGAGCTGCAGAAGAATATATTTCTGTTGTTTGAAGTCTCCCAGTTTGTGCTACTTTGTTATTAGACCCACAGGACTGTAACACACATGGGTTGGAATTTGTTTGATTTGGGGTAAAGTCTGGTTTTTGGTACTTACAAGTTGGATCATCTTGGGCAAGTCAACACACTGGGTGCTTGGATTTTTTTTTTTTTCTTTAAAATTTTATTTATTTGTCAGAGAGAAGGAGCCAGTGAGCACCAGCAGGGGGAGCAGCAGACAGAGGGAGAAGCAGGCTCCCCACTGAGCCAGGAGGTGGATGCGGGGCTCGATCCCAGGACCCTGAGATCATGACCCGAGCTGAAGGCAGCCGCTTAACCCACTAAACCCCACACACACACCAAGATTTTTTTTTATCTGTAAAATAGCAGCATGTCACCGGCTATGAGGATTTAACGGGTAATTCAGGTATGGCACCCAGCTTTCTGATCCCTGGGCTGAACTCCGAGAAAGTGAATAGCTCAGGCTGGGCAGCAGGCTTGATGCTCCTCTCCCCTCTTTACCTCATAGTGCCACGTGCAGTGGGGCTGGCTGATCCTTCATCTAATCAGCTGCAATTAACCTACAGTAGTGGTGGGCATATTGCCGACTAATGATGCCGTTGGCCAATGTTTGTCCCTCTCTAATGTCAGTAACAACTTCACTCTTGTCTAAAGAGTTTCCGCTCTAGAAACATTGGGCTCAGGCTGATGAGAGAGGAGATTGGTTTGAGATAGAAGACCCTGCTTCTATGCCTGGCTTGGGGAAGTGCTCTGTGACTTTGATTTGCATCCCAGTAGAAAACAATACCACCTTCTATGAAGCAAGTCATTAATAAAAATGGATATGGTTTTCTTTGTTTCTCTTTCTCTCTCTCTCTCTTTCTTTCTTTTTATAAGCCTCTTGGATAATGGGGCAAAAGAGTTAATAAAACACAAACTGACTTGGATGCCTGGGTGGCTCAGTGGGTTAAGTGTCTGCCTTTGGCTCAGGTCATGATCTCAGGGTCTGGCATTCAAGCCCCATATGGGGCTCTCTGCTCAGCAGGGAGTCTGCTTCTCCCTCTCCCTCTGCCTCTCTGCCTGCCTGTACTCTCTCTCTAGTAAATAATGAACTAAAATCCTTAAATAAAACACAAACTGATTCAGCTATACATACAGATGGAAATTTGGATTCAGCTTCTAGAGTAGAAGGAAGACAGACTTCCCTCCTTTCTGTATGCATCTCTGAAATGTTTTTTGAGTAATCGCTAGGATCCAAGGACACAAAGATGAATAAGGCACAGTCCTCTGTGCTCAAGTCCTTATGATCTGATGTGGAAGACAGAATGTTGTAAGTTCATGGGCTCATGAGAGCTTTCAGAAGCTGTGATCCTGCTGAAAAAGATCTAGAGGTTTCTGGAGCTTCTGAAGGAAGCAGGAAGAAAGTTGAGGGAAAGCCTCTTAGAGGAAGAAATCCTATGTCATCTTTCCATTGCTGGTTGTAGAAAGTGATTCTGGTCTCAAGAAAAGGTATCACAGGGGTGCCTGGGTGGCTCAGTCGGTTAAGTGTCTACTTCGGCTTTTGTCATGTCCCTGTGGGATGGAGTCCCACATCAGGCTCCTTGCTCAGCAGGAATACTTCTCCCTCTGCCTGCCACTCCCCTACTTGTGCTTTCTCTCTCTCTCTCTCTCTCTCTCTCTCACAAGTAAATAAATAAAATCTAAAAAACAAAAAAGAGGCGGTATCACAGGTATGAAAACACCTACAATTCACCCACAACATATGAAACGCCCTTTTTCTCCCTCTGTTTTATGCCTTCTTAAAAATGAAGTGCCTAGGAAATGTATGGCCACAGAAAAGCCCGTACAGGAATATGTAAGATAATAGAAAAATACAATTGGTTTCTGCCTCCCATCCCCTGCATTTCTGACACAGAACTCCTGAAACCCTTGAAAATATATGGATGATAAGGGCATAAGCAGCATCTTTTGTTCAATCTAACATTTGGTCTTTGATCCTGGTTCCTGACACCCGGCTTCTGAAAATCTGGCAAATTCCTGGATGATAGGAGTGATTTTGTTCTCAGGAGGCTGCTGCATGGCTCCTGGGGAGGGCGGGTCACAGAAAGACCAAGCCATGATCAAAAGCTTGGAATTTGTAGCCCTACCCCCCATTCTCTTGAGAAGGGAGAGAGTTGAGAATAGAGTTACTGATCCATCAGACCTACATAAAATCCCAATATGTTTTAGGGCTTGAAGAACTTCAGGTGCGTGTTCAAGTGAACACACATCCCCTGGGAGAATGACACCCTGCCGTTCCATAGGACCGAAGCTCCTGTGTTGGAGATCCTCCCAGACGTCACCCTATACCTCTCTTTGCTGGCAGTTCATCTGTACCCTTTAACATATCTTCTAAGAAACTGGTAAATGTTAAGTGTTTCCTCGAGTTCTGTAGCCACTCTAGCAAATTAACCAAACCGGAGGAGGGAATCATGCAAATCTGTGATGTGCACCCAAACTGGGCAGAAGCTGTGAGCAAGTTTGGGGAGCTACTCTTTGTGATCAGTGTTCGAAGTGGGATGGAAACAGTCTTGTGGGACTGATCGGACACTCTCATCAGGTAGACAGTGTTAGAAATGAGTTAGATTGTAGGACAGGCGCCTGGTGTCATGGATGATGGCTTCATGTGGGGAAAACCCTCCATACACCGGGTGATGACAAGTGTCGGAAGTGAAGTGTCCTCTGTGAAGGTAAAGGAGACACAATATAAAGGCAGAATGTGGGGGAGGGGAGGGAAGCAAGAGAAAAGCTGGGTTTTTCCTATTATAGATTATGTGCAGCAGCTTTGTCGGTAATTGCCAAAATGATGTCCTTTTGTGGGTGAATGGATCCATGAACTGGGGTGCATCTGGACAATGGAATATTTTTCACTGATAAAAAGAAATGAGCTAGTGGGGCACCTGGGTGGCTCAGGTGGTTAAGCATCTGCCTTCAGCTCAGGTCATGATCTTGGGGTCCTGGGATCAAGCTCTACATGATGCTCCCTGCTCAGTGGGAAGCCTGCTTCTCCCTCTCCCTTGGTGCCTCCCCCCGACTTGTGCTCACTCTCTCTCTCTCCAATAAAATCTTAAAAACAAAACAAAAAAGAAATGAGCTCTCAAACCATGAAAAGACATGAAGGGGGTTTAAATGCATATTACTAAGTGAAAGAAGCCAGTCTGAAAAGTCTATATGTTGTATGATGCCAACTGCATGATATTCTGGAAAAGGCAAAACTATAGAGACAGTAAAAAGATGAGTGATGTCAGGGACTGGAGAGGAGGGGAGGCTGAATAGGCAGAGCACAGAAGATCTTTAGGGTAGTGAAAATATTCCTTGTGATACCATAAGGCTAGAAATAAGTAATTACACATTTGTCCAAAGCCACAGAATATCTGACACCAAGAGTGAGCCTTGATGTCAACTATGAGCGCTGGGTGATTATGATGCCTCTAATAGCCTCATTGATTTTAACCAATGAACCATCTGGAGGGGGCGTTAATATGGGGGAAGTTATTTGTGAGTGCAGGTAGGGATAGATAGGAACTCTCAGTACTTTTGGCTTAATTTTGCTGCAAAGCCAAAACTGCAAACTTAGAGTCTACTTTAAACAAAGGAGAGAGATGTTCTTGCTCATCTCTTGATAAACTGAAGAATGCTTCTCTTATCTCTCTCTTCTCTTCACTGAACTGTCATCTGTGAACAGTGGCCATTGGATGGGGTTACCCTGAATGCCAGGTGGAGCAAAAGAGATGTCCACGTCAAAGGAAGAAGAAATGCTGGCTGCAGTCTGGAGCCCACTGACTTGAAAACAGGCACAGGCTCATCATGAATCTTGTTTGAGGAGAGGTCAGCAGGGGGCAGCCTCGGTAGGCCGACCACCTACCACTGAGTACTTCCTGGGAACAGAAGCTCAGATCGTTTTTCAATGTCACCCTGAAATGAAAGTGCCTGGATGGTGGCAGAACACGCTACCGAGGTAAGAGGCTCACTAATTCCAGGGCTGTGGGCTGGACGGCGAAGAGGAACCCAGAGATGAGGAGGGGGGAAATGTCATAGTGGCCCTGAAGGCGGTGAGACCAGAGGGAAGGAGGGAGGTAGCTGTGGCCAGAGAGCTGTCCCTGCTCTTCCCCCCATCTTCCCCTCCTCGTTTTCATTGATGGAGCTGTTGTGCTAAACACTTCACGTGGGTTGCTTAATCATCAACTCAGAGTCTGAAGTTGAACCCACTCTAGTGAGCTGTGGGATCCTGCACCTCTGTTCCCACATGTGAAATGGGGACATTAGCGCCCACCCCAGACGTTCTTTAATTTAATTTAATTTTTCTTTTCCTTTTTTTAAAAAAAATTATTTATTCGAGAGAAACACAGCTAGAGTTTTTTTAATTTAATTTTTTAAATTTAATTTATTTTTTTAAAAAGATTTTATTTATTTGAGAGAGAGAGAGAGAAACACAGCTAGAGAGGGAACACAAGCAGGGGGAGTGACAGAGGGAGAAACAGGCTTCCCACGGAGCAGGCAGCCCGATGCCAGGCTCGATCCTGGGACTCCGTGATCGCGACCTGAGCTGAAGGCAGATGCTTAACCAACTGATGCGCCCCACGCGCCCCTATTTTATTTTCTATAGAAATAAATAAAGACACTGAAAGCCGGCAAGGCAGAGATGCCTGGAAGGTGATCAGAAAGGAATCTTCTGGGCTCTCTCGTTCTCGCAGACACTGTCCTTCCTCCAGGGACCCCTGGTTCAGCCAGAGCGGGCCTCCGGCAGCAGAAGAATAACTTATTCCAAAGGAAGGCAGCGATAAGAAATTCATCCTGCAAAAATACTTTGGTGTAATATTGTTGGGACAGACCTTCCTTCTGTGAATGCGTCCTCCTGTTGATCACCCTACTGGGGTCTTCCTGTCTTGTGACAGTTTTTAAGCACTTGGTTGATTCCCATGTTGGGAGTAGGTGGGAGCCACCTTCAAATCCACAGAGTGCAAGGCGAGAGTGACGTTATTTCTCAGGATAGCACCTTCTATCTCAGAAGACTGCATGTGCTTTTTGTGGAGTTGGCAGAGTTTAGATGAAGCAGGCACATAATTCATCAGTTAAAGAGGTGACAGGAAAAAAATATCGCGCAGTGGACTAAGGTATTCAGATGTGGTGTGACTGTGTACTGAAGGGCAGCTGGTGGCCCAGCAGGCAGGTGCGGCTGGCGGTCCCAGGGACGGGGGGCGTGGCCAAGCGCAGCCAAATGGCTCCAGGTGGGGCAGCCCCCTGGGGCTCCGACACTTGGACTCACCAGCTCCCGTCGCCTCCTTGTGCTAGTGCACAGACGATGGGACCTCTTGTGTGGCCTTTGGGGGAGAATTTAAAGAACTTAATGAGAGCTTAAAGACCCACCATTTTGTGTTTCCCTGACGCTGAGTGATATGGACCATTCTTTCTGTGTCTGTTGGTCTTCTTTGGGAAATGTCTGTTCATGGCTTCCGCTACATTGAGATGCCACCTCACAGCAGTCAGAATGGCTAAAATGAGCAATTCAGGAAACAACAGATATTGGAAAGGTTGTGGAGGAAGGGGAACCCTCTTAACACTGTTGGTGGGAATGCAGGCTGGTGCAGCCACTCTGGAAAACAGTGTGGAGGTTTCTCAAAAAATTGAAAATAGAGTTCCATAGGGACTCTAGGTATTTATCAAGGCTGCAAACATCTAGGTACTCTTGCACTACTAGGTATTTATCAAGGCTGCAAACATGGAGACTTGATGGGGCACCTGCACCCCAATGCTTACAGCAGCGATGTCCACAAGAGCCAAACTATGGAAAGGGCCCAGATGTCTGTCAACAGATGAATGAAAACAGAAGACATGGTGTATAGATATACAATTTGAATGTCATGCAGCCATCAAAAAATGAAATTTTGCCATTTGCAGTGACATGGATGGAACTACGGGGTATTATGCTGAGCGAAAACAAGTCAGTCAGATAAAGACAAGTACTATATGATTTCACCCATATATGGAATTTAAGAAACAAAGCAGATGAAGGGAAAGGGAAGGAAAAATATAATAAGGTAAAAACAGAGGAGACTCTCAACTCTAGGAAACAAACAGCATTGCTGGAGGGCTTAGGGTTGAGGAGAAGAGATCACTGGGGGATGGGCATTAAGGAGGGCACTTGATGTAATGAACAATGGGTGTTACAGGCAACTGATGAACCATTATATTCTACCCCTGAAATTAAAAACAAAGACCCAGTATCTGAATGTCTGCTCTCTGCTGGCCGTTACGCTAGAGCTCACATTTTGGCCCAACACCCAACGACTACATAGGAGAGATTCAGTTTTCCCATTTCATAGCCAAGAAAACTGAGGATCAGAGAGGTTAGGTCCCAGAATGAGGAGAACTCAAAGCCAGGTCCATGGGTGCATTTTTAGGATCAATGGCCATGGTACAAGAGGCTCTCAGACCGTTGGCCCCCTACCCCTAGGCTCACAGGGCTGCTGTAAGAACCAATGACTGGGCATTTCTAAACAGGAAAACAGGACTTTGTCAATGTAGGCAGCTTAAAAAAAAAAAAGTGCCTCTTTTTTTAAGTTGATGTTTAAGAAAACATCACAAATTTTATATTCTTGTGTATAGTCTTGTTTAGGATTGACAAAAAAATGTTCACCAACAAAAGCATTGCTACAGCCTCCAAAATCATTTATTTACAAGCATCCTCAAATTTATTTTTATGGTACTGATCCTATTTTGAATGTTAGAAGACAGTCTGCAGAAAATCAAAATAGGGTTTTATTGGAAAAACAACAATAAAAACAACAACAACAGCAACCAGACATCATTTTGCCCATGCGGAAGGTATTGAATAAAAAATCCGAAGAATGCTTTTCTTGTTCTGGCGACAGTCACCTGTGACCCGTGTTCTCCGTCCTGCATCTCCCTCCACTCCTCCTCCCGCGCTGCCTCTGTGCACGTCTGCCCTGCTTTCTGGTTTCGTTTCTTCAGTTCCCTCTCTAGTGGGCGTGGATGCTATTCAGTTGTGCCTTCCAGAAGGTGTGGATGAAGGTCTCTAGGATGGAGGAGAGGGCCGCAGGTGAGGCCCCTGGGTAGGGCCAGCTTCATGCGCGGGGGAGCCAAGCAGTGGAGCTTGATCTCACCCTCTGCTCTGAGCCCTGGGGCTCTAGTCCATAGGTGGCCTGCCCCTCCCCGCCCTGGCCCTGCAGGCACTGCTGTCCTCTGCCCAGGTTGGCTGCGCGGCCACTTGGGACGGACTTGAGGACCTTGGTGCAGGCACAGGGAGGGTCAGGGTGGGGCCCCCATCTCATGACATCTCGGGGGGTCGGCAGCTGTCCCTCTTCAGGGCTGGCACTGGAACCTTGGCCAGAACGTTCTGCCTGCCCTTGCTGGAGGGACAAGTGCATTCTGGTGCAGAGCCCGAAATCCCTGGGGGTCATGAGGTCTCTCGTAGAAGGCAGGAGCCAGCAGACCATGGGAAGGGGAGCATGACTTCCCTGACCCAGGAGGGGCCCTACAGTTTTATGTGGCACAGAGCCCACAAATGACGTAGCAGGCCCTTCCCTTGGCTTCTCTCTTCCTGTTCTTCAGTGAGCACCAGGGACCCCAGGTGGCTTGTCACTCTTTCCCTGCCTCCTGGATGGTCTTCCCACTGCCCTCCTTTGCCACCTCCTGTCTCTTCAGAGCTCTATGTAGATGCCCCCTGGGCTGGTACCACGCTAGCCCTCACTGGCGCCCCTTCCTGTCTCTGCTTCAGCATTTCCTGGGCTCTGGCGTTTGAGCCTGTACTCCCGACCTCTCTGTTGGGCCTCAGTTTCTTCTGTATGGTGGAGGCAGAAAGAGTCGGCAAACTCTGGTTGCACATGTGCGGCTCACCCCCCGGGGGCTGGGGCCTGGAGTTCCTCTCATTTGTGCCCCACGTGTGGCCGGCGTTTGACTCCCATGCGTGCAGTTGGGCTGTGGGAGTCTGCAGAACACTGATTTCTTAGCCCTTCCACATTCCTGCGGGGGGATCTCTTCAGCTGTGTGGCCCCATGCGGTTTTGGGCTCTCACCTCCATCGTGTGTCTCCCAGTTCTTCCCAGTGTTCCCAGTGGCCCGAGGCTATCACAATGGGAGCCTAACTCAACCCAGAAGTAGCCTTTCCTGTCTGTGTGTCCAGTGGAGGCCACTGCTGTCCCAACACGGGCGCCCCCATGGGCTCCCCCCTGTCCTGGAGTAGGGCACACACTCGACCCCTCTCCCCAGCCCGAGTCAGCTGCTCTTTGCCCCCAGGTGGCCAAGTGGAAGCAGACACTGTGGGGGCCGAGAGCATGAGGGGGGGCAGCCTGGAGGTGCAGCCTTCAGACGTCAGCCTATTCCATGGGGAGCAGCGCGGGCGCTGGGAAAACAGCAAGAGACAAGCACCTCTGCCAGAGTGTGGATGTCAGAGACAGCCAGGTTTGAACACATACCGAGGGGAAAGGAAAACCACCTCTACCCCTTGGGTTTCTCAAAGTTTAGAGTGCAGAGGAAACTCTTAGGGAAACTTCTTTGTCGTCTGCCTCTCCAAATCTCACTCTCCAGCAGGGACAATTCTTCCACTCTGGGATCGGGCCCTGCTGCCCCACCCACGGAGAGCAAGTCCCCGGCTCTGCAGCAGCAGGCCGCCGGCCCTCCAGCTGTCCAGACCACGGCCAGTAGTCCGTGGGCTGTCCACACACAGACCCCTGAGTGGTGAAGCTCAATCAATCAAATGAGGTAAAATACCAGACAGAAAAGAAACTTGCCAGTTGGAGTAGGCCCTAAGCTAGAAGGTCATGCGGACTCCAGGCCTGGGGGAGCCAGCTTGAACCCTGTTAGGATGATAAACAGAGGTGGTGAATGGAAGAGGTGGCTGAAGAGAGACAATGATGCTGAGAAAGAGTGCAGGAGAAGGCGAAAGGAGGGAGGGGGGAGGAGGAGAAGGAAGAATGAAGGGGGGATGGAAGGGGAAGACAGGGAAGTGGAGAAGAGGGTGGGGGGAGGGGAGGAGAGTGAGAAAGAGAGAGAGAGAATGTGTATGTTCTCTCCCCATCTCTGGCTCTGCCTCTTTCCTTCCCCTGCTGAGACCAGAGGCCTTGTCCACATTTCCATGGGCTTCTGGCGCCCTCTGCTCCTGGGATGACTCTGTTTTGCCACCAGAGGGCTGTAGTGCCTGGGGCAAGCCCTTCCTGAAGGCAGGCAGTGGGTTGGGCTTCCTTGGGGGGTGCTGGAGAGCACCCGCCTTCCTCAGCCCTAGGGGCTCTGGGCCCTGGTGCCTCCCTGGGCGGTGGCGGCCACCACATTCTTGGTCCACCTTTCCTTAGGTAGCCATCTGGCAAGGGAGTTACTGAATCCGAGGGCGTGGATTTGTTTCAGGTTTTCTTGCCTGTTGCCGACCTAGTATCAGGAAACCCCATGGGAGCACCTGCTCGGGGGTGAGGCACCAGGCCCTCGAAGGCAGGGGATGGGAGTGAAGCAGGTGTGCCAGATACTGGCAATGCCCCTCTTCAGGGTCCAGCTGACTCTGAGGGTTGGGCTTTCCTCAAAGAAAGCAGATCCCAGCCGGAGCTCTAACAGTTCCCAGTGTTGTGCCCATGCCGGTTGGGGGTTCCAGTTGCCAACCCAGCTGACCCTTGAACGACAGGGGTTTGAATGGCGCGGGTCCACTTACGTGTGGATTGTTCTCAATAACTACAGTATGGTACCGAAAATGGATTTTTTTTCTTCTTTACGGCTTTCTTTCTTTCTTTCTTTCTTTCTTTCTTTCTTTCTTTCTTTCTTTTTCTTCCTTCCTTTACTTTCCTTTCTTCTTTAAAAAGATTTTATTTATTTATTTGACAGAGAGAACCACAGCTAGAGAGGGAACACACGCAGGGGAAGGGGAGGGGAAGAAACAGGCTTCCTGCTGAACAGGGAGCCCAATGTGGGGCTCAATCCCGGGACTCCAAGTTCATGACCTAAGCCGAAGGCAGACGCTCAATGAATGAGCCACCCAGGTGCCCCTCTTCCTTACGATTTTCTTTTTTTTCCTTACAATTTTCTTAATAGCATTTTCTTTTCTGTAGCTTACTTTACTGTGAGAATATAGTATATAATACACAAGAATATAGTGTACAGTATATGATAGTGTAAATCAACTATTCCCGTAAAGCTTCTAGTCAACAGTAGACTCTCTGTAGGTCAGTTTTTAGGGAATCAAAAGTTATATGTGGATTTTCAACTGTGCAGAAAGTCAGCACCCCAACCCCTTGTTGTTCCAGGGTCAATGGTAAATGAAGCAGTTCTTGGTTTTCTGAAACAGGATGAGGATTTATTGGAGGGCGTGGTCAGCCACCTAATGGTACTTGGAAGATGGCCAGGTCCTATTTCCTGCAGCCTGTGAATATATCACCTTACAGGGAAAAATGGGCTTTGCAGATGTGATTAAATTAAGTCTCACGATGGGGGAGATTATCCTGGATTATCCCGGCAGGTCTGATGCAATCACAAGGGTCCTTCGAGGAGGGAAGCAGGTCAGAGTCAGAGAAAGAGATGTGACGTTGGAAGTAGAAATCAGAAAGAGATTTGAAGGTGCTCTGCTGCTGAGATAGATGAAGGGGCCATGAGTCAAGGAATGCAGGAGAGGGCCTTGTTCAGAAGCTGGGAAAGACAAGGAAATGGGTTCTCCCCAGAGTCTCCAGAGGGAATCAGTCCAGCCAGCACCGAGCTTGTCCCTGTTAAACTTGTTTCAGACTTCTGACCTCCAGAGTTGTGAGATTGTCAGTTTGTGTTGTTTGAGGTCACAGCGTTTGTGGTAACTGGTTACAGCAGTCACAGGAAGCCAGCCCAGAGAGGAGGAAGGCTGTGCAGAGAAAGGGAAGGAGGGCCAGGCCCAGCGACACTGTGCCCCAGGACCCGCCTGCTCAGGATGCTGCCCCTACTGGACGCTGGCCACTAGCTCTGTGGGCCTGACCGCCCAGGACACGTGCTGCTGACCCCTAAGATTTCGGCGGCAGCACTGACGGAGGGGCGGGGGGTGATCTCCCAGGGCCAAGGCTGAGTGCAGAGTCTGACCCCCCTCAGCCTCCAGTCTCCAAGTTGCAAGAGCCCTGCCTCCTAGCTATCTCAGGAAACACCCCCAGAGGAAAGTGTTAGATGGCTGCTGGCCAAAATGATGAATTCCCAGCAGAGTGGCTTTGGGCCGCTCAGCACACGTCTCTGGGGACATGGTTATATAACATATAGGGAGTACAGAAGAAGTCCGGCCATTGTAGCGTGTCTGGATAGCAACACTGGAGCTGGCATCTGTCTGTCGCTATATCCAGTGGGTCTGATCAGGGAGGCTGAACCTCTCGAGTGATATCAGATGGAGGGATTTGGGGGGATTAGATCTTGTGCAATTGTGGATGCTGGTTGAGCAGTCTATATAAAGTGGTTATTGCTGCATTAAGTGTTGGGCCTGAAGTCTCTTGGGCTGGCAGGTGGGAAGGGAAGATAGACCTGGAGTGTGGGGGACAAAGCAGGACTCACAAGACAGGTGGGGACACTCGAAGAGAAACTGGAGCTCACATTCGCCTTGCTTCCTTTCAGTGATGCAGGTGACATGTAGGATTGGCTGCTGGCCTGCAGAGCCCTCCACACAGCTGGCTCGGCTTTGGAGAAGCAGGAGGGAGGGGGTCTCAGCTGTGCTCCGCACTGAGGAGGGGAGCTGGGCACCTGGCAGCCTCCACAGTGGAGAGTGACTACACAGGGAGTCAGGAAGGCCCTTTATGCAAACAGAGTTCCCTTCCAAGAAAACATTTTTTAATTCTGGGACGCCTGGGTGGCTCAGTTGGTTAAGTATCTGCCTTCAGCTCAGGTCATGATCCCAGGGTCCTGGGATCGAGTCCCGCATCGGGCTTCCTGTTCAGGCAGGAGTCTGCTTCTCCCTCTGCTTGCTGCTCTCCATGCTTGGGCTCTCTGTCTCTCTCTCTCTGTCTGACAAATAAATAAATAAAATCTTAAAAAAAAAGAAGACATGGAAAATACAGAAAAGATTACATAAGGAAACAAGTAAACAAATAAGGCCATAATCAACTAATCCGCAGCTAGATTCTATTCATGTTTAGGGTTTGGTCTTTTTTCTCTTATATATTATATATACACACACATATATACACATCCACGTTATATCTGCTTTCACAGTTGTAGTTAATTTTATTATACAGTTCTGAACCCCATTTTTTTCTATTCACATGATTCTTGTATATTCCCAGTCATTAAAATTCTTGGACAACATTACTTTTTTGGGGGTATCATTGTCCCCCATAAAGCTGTAACATAATTTATTTAACCTCATCCTTGTTGTTGAGCATTTATGCTACTTTGTTGGATTCATGCAATCTTAAGAGGCAATGTTGGGAAAGTCTGTGTGGCTCTGTGTTCATATCCCTAACTATGTCCTCAGGAGGATGGAATTCCTGGTTAAAGAGCACCGAGATTTAACGTTTATCCCCAAACAAACCATGCCTTGAACATATAGAAAAAAAAATCCAGAGAAAGAATTTCTTTTCCACTCTCAGTTTGCAAGCCAGGAATGCCTCCAATTTTGCTGGCTTGGCTGGTAGTGGGTCAGAAATGAGTAGTTGCTCAGTAATACCCCGCTCTGCTTCTTAAGTGATTAAGACACAAACCCACGGGGAGGCTGGGTGGCTCAGTTGGTTAAGCGACTGCCTTCGGCTCGGGTCATGATCCCGGAGACCCGGGATCGAGCCCCACATCGGGCTCCCTGCTTGGCGGGAAGCCTGCTTCTCCCTCTCTCACTCCCTCTGCTTGTGTTCCCTCTCTGGCTGTGTTTCTCTCTGTCAAATAAATAAAATCTTAAAAAAAAAAAAAAAA
>PITA01003798.1:55249-70301 GCA_004023965.1 Spilogale gracilis | reverse complement strand
TCTCCAGGGGGAATCGATATTCCTGAGGCCTGTGTATCTGAGGCTCGCGCTTGGCCAGAATCCAGAACAAGGAAAGGGAAACTGCGTCTGAGCCAAGGTGAGCTTGTCTGGTGGGAGGTCCCCGGCTATGGGAAAGAAGGGTGGCCAGCCAAGTCGGTGGTGAAGGAGAGCAAAGGTTCACAGGCACCTCGTCCTGTAGAACAGATTACCCTGAGTGTCACAGATTAAAAGAGGAGGGGCACACTGGGAGAGTGTGGGGGAGCCCTGATGGGGATGCCCGTCAGGGATGGCTCACAGGGATTTTCTGGGAGAGCAACTAATGCCCTCACTCCTCCAGCCCCCTCTGTCTGACCCCAACCCTGCAGGCTGGCTGCTCTGTTACTCTGGAACACTCTGGTTTTCTCTGAGAGAAACAACCTGACGAGAACACCAGAAAGAAGCTTCAGACTCTACATCACTTTCTGGATAGACCTCATTCCCAGACTGAGGAAGGACAAGGCACTGGCTCAGAGCTGGGGGCGAGGAAGAGGTAACCAGTCTGTTACCTGTTCAGAGGACCTGTAGCCAGGGGCTGTGCCATCCTCCTCCTTCTCGAAGGTCTCCAGTGAGCAGGGCAGCTGCTGGGGATCTGCCATGCTGGGGCCTGCACCTTACAGACCTCCCCCAAGTTTCTCCAGCCGCATGGCCGAGCCTTCACGCCGCCCCAGCATGGGCAGCCCTGGGGTCCCCTTTAAAGGCTCCGAATGATGTTTCTCTCTGCCAAATAAATAAATAAAATCCTTAAAACATCTTTTAAAAAAAAAGGAAAGGGAATAAAAGCTCCGAATGGAGCCCAGTCACCTCACATGGGGGCACAGAGGACCAGCCATGCACCTGAGAACTCCTTCCCGGCCCGCTTGGGAAACATCTCATTTTCTATTTGCAGAATCACAGATGTTGACTTGTGATCTCTTCCTCTCTCCCTCTGGGTCTTCCTCTCTCCCTCAGATCAGTGATGACAGCTATTTCCCTTTCTTTTTCTGTTCCCTATAAACAGAGAAAAACAGGAGGGCTCAGAAAGGTTGTTCAAATATTGGAAGAGTTACATACTTGCTACAGGGGCGAGTAAGAAAAGGTCAAGTCTCTCCATGTGATGCCAGGTCTTCAGAAGAGGGAGAGTGGGGCTCCCTTCAAGACACTGTCTCCTAACCTTTTGTGTGTTTGTCAGTCACCCAGGAATCTTGTGATGCGGACTGAGGTCAGTAGTTCCGGGGATGAGCAGGTGATGTCCTCGCTATTGGTCCAGGACCACACTTAGAGAAACAGGTGTCAAGGGGCTTCCAGGATCTTCCCCAACAGTCACACAGAGACTCTTACTAGAAGGTGGGGGTCTTCTTTCTCTCACTCCCTTCCATCCCTAGACTTATTTGTTCCCCTTTAAAACAAAATTCAGCTCAAGTGTTATACTGAATCTTAAAATTACCTTTTTCCCTTTTATATTTTCTAGTTCCTTTTGAAAAATTTTAAGTTCCATAGATTTTGTGTACATGGGCTTAACTTTAAGAAAATGCACGACAAGATAACTGAAACATAATACAACGGATAATTATCATGCAGTAGAGAGCGATTCTCAGCTTTATAAAAGGATTCACTGCATCCTGCCTTCAGGTAATGAGCTTTCTAAGCATTTAAACTATGAAAATCTTGCTATCAAGAGTCCCATTTAATTGGTCCGAGTAGGAACTAGGACAGTGATATTGTTTTTTATGCTCCCAAGATAATTCTAATGCACATCCGGGGTGGGGAACTACTGGACTGAATGAAGTCAGGTTTCCAACTTTAAATGACTCAGATGATTCGCTGGCCATATGCAACAGGCATTTCTGTGCACCTGCTGTATGCCAGGCGCTCGGTGAGGCTCCGGAGACATGAGGAAATCAGCCCCAGGTCCTACCCTGAAGGCACCTGCTATCTGGCAGAGGCCCCACAACTAGGGAAACAGGGAAACAGTGCTGTGATGCACCAATAAAAGGAGAGGCAGGAACAGGGGACCTGGTTCTCCAAGGTCATGACACCTGTCCCTCCCCCTTCCTCCCAGAAGGTACAAGCTCAGGTTTAATAAGAACTGGACAAACAGTGTGGCCTTCCAGACTGGGTGACTTCTTACGGTTCCCGTAAGTGGCCAAGGCTGAGTCTAAGAAGATTTTCAGCATCCCCACTGCCAGATGGTCCAACGACTGCTGCCACCTTCTCCACTGTCCTCTTACCCCTTTTCTGGATGCTTCTCCCACCTCTGGCTTTGGGTGCTCTTCTTTCCAGATGGCCTTAACAGGTCCCCTCTGCTCTCTATCCCTCACGTCCGGGCTTGCCTGTCCCCAGATTCCCTCTCAGCAGCAGCCGTCCTGATTCCTGTGCGGTGGGCTAGGAAGGGCCAAGAGACCCAGTCGAGAGCTGCTTTGTAAGGCAGGAGTCTGGTACTCCGAAGGCCATTCCACAGATCCACACAGAGAGATCCGTGAGTGAGACATTTTAATAAAGACAAAACCAAGTAGCCGCCAGTTTAAGCCACCAAAGAATACAGCAAATGGATTTTTGGCAGAATACAGCATAGGCCCCAGGATTGTGCTTTGACCTCACTTCTGGGCCCAGCAAGTGTAGTCAAGCAGGGTCCTCCCCCACCAGGGAGAGCGCACTGGCCCCCAGGTAGAGCTGCTTAAAGAAGAAATGGGCCTTGTGAGAGGCAAGTTGTTTTTTGTTTTGGGTTTTTTTTTTTTTTTTAAAGATTTTATTTATTTGACAGAGAGAAACACAGCTAGAGAAGGAACGCAAGCAGGGGGAGTGAGAGAGGGTGAAGCAGGCTTCCCTCATGGCAGGGAGCCCGATGTGGGGTTCAATCCCGGGACTTCGAGATCATGACCTGAGCTGAAGGCAGACGCCTAACGACTGAGCCACCCAGGCACCTGGAGCTTTGAGTTTTACACTGGAAACCTTTCCCAGTGGATAAGATGTGAAATTTTGGAGAAGAATATTTAGGCAATGCTTGGGGTGTTGGCTACTCCTAACGAGCCTTATAGGGAACCTCTGAAAGCCTCTTTGTGGCCTGCCTTTTACTGCCTTTCAATTCCGTAGTTCTCTGAAATCCTTGAATTGAGTTCAGGGCATGCGTGAGGGTAGCCACTGCAGAGCCACGACAATGAGCCCCTATACCTGGGACTTTCCTCGAGCCCCCCTGGGACCCTCACATAGGTCCTGTGGCCCAACCCTCACAATTCCTCCAGCGTGGAGACAGCATTCCCACTTTACAAATAAGGAAACTGAGGCTCAAGGATTTGCCCAATATGCCACAAAACACAAGTGGTCTGAGTCCAGGTTTCCTGTTTTCCATCTGAGGCTCATAGTATGATATCATGATTTGTAATCTGTTCAGACACAGTAAAAACTGAAAAACTCCCCAGAGTATTTATCCTGCAGAAAGAAAATGCTCTCAAAGCAGAGGATTTGGTGGGATTCAGCAATGCTTTAGCTGCTAGGGCAATGCTCACGAGTCACCAGGAGGCGGCAGAAGCCTGCCATTCTCCATGCTTCCATGCTTGAAAACCATGGTGCCAGGAGTAAGTAGAGTAAGACATTTCACAGAGAGAGAACCCAGAGAAAAAGCAGGAATGCCCGTGTGGACTGCTGGGAAGGTCAGTTTCAGGCAGCGTGCATCAGAGACAGAGGTGTGGAAGGAAAAGTCCCCCCTCTGTGGCCTGCCCCCAGAAGGTAAGAGGATGCTCCCAGAAGGCCTATAGTAGCAATAGGATTTGAATACAAACGGTCTAGAACTTGGGCCATATGTCTGCCGTGTCATCTTTCCTGTGTTCTCTCTCTTGTCTGCCTGCTCCCAAGTCGAGGAAACAAAGATCCTAAGAACCTCCTCATAGGACTGTCGGAATGACCCCGTAAAAGCACTTTGCAAACTATAACGTGTACTTACAAGTTGCACACAGGTTCATTAGGCTAAGTTCGCAGGCTGCTCCCCTAACATTGTCTCTCACTAGCATGTGAGCTGGTGACAAGGTGACC
This sequence comes from Spilogale gracilis, assembly GCA_004023965.1. Lineage (NCBI taxonomy): Eukaryota > Metazoa > Chordata > Mammalia > Carnivora > Mephitidae > Spilogale > Spilogale gracilis. The sequence goes on along the minus strand of PITA01003798.1, from coordinate 66,257 downwards.
CCGAGGACGCCTATGCTGGGGAACTGGGGGAGGGGCAAGCAGAAGGTGAAGGGGTGCCACCACCCCCAATCTTTGGTAGGGGTTGCCCTGAGCTTAGCACACTCCAGCCCAGTGTGGTGTGCCTCCATTGGGCCCTCTGCCCCCTGGACTTCCTTGTCCTCAGAGGAGAGCCCTGAAAGTCCTTGGGTAGCAACTGAGAAGCATGAGGGTCAGCAGTGGGACCCAGTTTCCTCAGCCCCAGGAACCATGGACAGAGTCCCCTCCAGGCCACATAGCTCCAAACCAAAAGGCAAGAGGGAGACCACAGAACCCAGAGCCTTCTGGCTGCTCGTCCGACTGGCCGTCATCAAAGGAAAGACCCTTTCTGCTTCTACCCGGGGGCGCAACTTCAGGTCACTTTCATGGTTTTATTTATCAGGCTAAGGATCCTGAGAGGCGGGGAGGACAGATTTGCCTTTAACCTCATTTTTAAGATGAAGAAATGTTGCCAGTTTAACTGATTTGTTCAAAGTCGTATCGTGGTTACAAAACAAACTTTAGGGGCCCTAAAGACACGACCCTACCCGAATGTTTCCACTGACAGAGATCTCCCAACCCTCTCCATCTGACCTTTCTCTCTTTTTAAATTTTTGGCATGGAAATGTCGGGTCTTCATTCTCAACTTATGGCGCATCGCCATTATCAAGCTGTGCAAAGACCCTCTCAGGGAGGTTTAATTTCTTCCATTTCCTCTTCCCGTCATCCCCAGTTTGTATTCCCCCTCCTCCACACTCCTTCTCAGCCCCCAAACTGGCACTCCATCCAATTTGGTGGATTGGGTGATTGGTTCTTCATTCATTCATTTGAAAGCTAGAGCCAGATATATTTCTGAGCACGGCTATGTTTGTGATGCTTTCGACAAGCATTTCTTTTCCAGTATTGTTGTTTTCAACTCATGAACCCTAACCTCTGGTCCTTCTTCTGCTATATTCCTAGTAATTTATAAGCTTTCCTCATCCCCCACTCCTGCCATCTTGGAATATATAACTTGCTACTTGTACCTATTTCCTTCGCTTTATATTGGTATTGGCTTCTGATTTGTTTTATTTTACTCTGGACTTTAATTCTCACCTTGGAGGTGTTTCCTGGCTCATTTTGTATGATTTGCTTATTTACTGTACATGCTTTTGATTCCTACATCCAATGCAGTGACGGTGATATTCAGAATCAGTCACTTCCGGTCACTCCCCGGTCACCACCTTAAAGTCCAAGTTAACTCCTTATATGGCTGACAGGAAATCATTGACACTCTTGCTTTGATCCTCTTGTCTGATCCTCTGTACAAGTTTTACATATTCTAATAGTTGAATGATAGGCCAGCGGTGCCCGATGGAACTTTCCATAATAATGGAAATGTTCTATATTTTTTGTGCTGTTCAATATGGTAGCCACTAGTGACATGTGGCTGTTAAGAAGTTGCAATGTGGCTTGTGTGACAGAGGAGTTAAATTTTAGGTTTAATTAATTAAAAATAAAATTGAAATATATTCATGTGGCTAGTGGTTGCCAGCTGGACAGTGTAGCTCTACTGTATTTCTACCCATGATGTGGTCCCCAGACCAGCAGCATTGCCATCCCTTAGGAACATGTTAGAAGCATGTGCAGAATCCCAGGCACATATAGTTCTACTGAATTAAAACTGCATTTTAAGAAGATCTCCAGGGGATTCCTATGCACACTCATGTTTCCCCTCCCAGATTTACTGACATATAATTGGCATAAAAACATCGTGTAAGTTTAAGGTGTACAGGAGTATTAATCTGATACACTTGTATATTGCCAAATGATTACCAAAATAGTGCTAGCTAACAGCTCCCTCATATCGCATAATTACCCTCTCTTTTTTTGTGGGGAAAACACTTACATTTTACTCTCAAAGCAATTTCCAGCTATATGATACGATATTATTAACTATTATCACCATGCTGCAGATTCCGCAGGACTTACTCCAGTTACTTGTAACTGCAAGTTAATACGCTTTGACCAGCATTTCCCCATCTTCCCCACCCTCGAGCCCCTGGTAAACACCATGAGTCTATTCCCATGAGTAAGCTTTTGTAGATTTCACGGTTTGTCCTTCTCTCTCTGACTTGTTTCATTTAGCATAATGAGCTCAGGTTCCAGCCATGTGGTCACAAATGGCAGGATGTCCTTCTTTCTCATGGCTCAATAATATTCCATGTATATGTGTATGTGTGTGTGTGTGTGTGTGTGTGTGTGTGTACCACATCTCCTTTATCCAGGTGCCCCAAAATTGTACTCTTTAATTCTTTTTTTTTTTTATTAAGATTTTATTCATTTATTTGACAGAGAGAGAGATCACAAGTAGGCAGAGAGGCAGGCAGAGAGAGAGGAGGAAGCAGGCTCCCTGCTGAGCAGAGAGCCCAAGGGGGACCTTGATCCCAGGACCCTGAGATCATGACCTGAGCCAAAGACAGAGGCCTTAACCCACTGAGCCACCCAGGCGCCCCAAAATTGTACTCTTTAAAAATATTTTCTCTTTTAACTTACTTCCAATTGCTGATGTAGAGGAAAGATACTAATCTTTATAATACTATCTTTATTTAGCAAACTGGCTGAGCTTTCGCATTAGTACTAATAATTTGTTGATTATGTTTTGTTTTCAGTGTGGTCATGGTTGTCTTTCCTTCCTCTGGCTCTTCTTTGTTCTGATTATGTGGCTGCAGCTAAGCCTTCAGCACTGGGCTGGTCCACACCAGTGAGAGCAGATACCTGGGGGGGCAGGGGTACATCGAAACTTTCTCCATATACTGTATTTGCTCTAGATAATAAATAGCCTTTGTCAACTTGAGAAATATACATCTACTCTAGTTCTGTGAGATATATTTTCTTTTAATTCCAGGATGTTCATCAAATGCTTTAAATGCATGAAATTTTTCTTCTTTAGTTTATTAATGGCAAAAACTACCTTCGTAGTTTCCCCCCCTCACATTAAAGTCTCCCATATTCTAGAATAAACCTTAATTGGTCATAACTCTTAAATACACTGTGGGATACAGTTAACTAATATTTTATTTATAATTTTCGTATCTAGATTCAAATATGAAATAGCCTGATAGTTTTTCTGTTTGTTTTTACAATCCTTATCTGACTTTGTAATAAAGGTTACACCAATCTTATAACAAAGGAGAAACCGATTTCTAGTTTCTAGAACAATTTATATATCTCATGTGATTATCTCTTCCTTAGAAGTGGGTGGAACTTTTCTGTAAAACCATGTGAGCCTAGGGCTTTTCAGGAAGAGGGAGGTCTTTGTGTTGTAATTCTTAACTGGGTCCTTGGGCAACTCAGTGTGCTATTTATTCTTATTCTAATTTTGTAAATCACATTTTGCCAAAATTACATCAATTTTATTGTCTCCTAGTTACAATTTCTCATAATATTGTTTATCTAAAACTTTCGTTGTGTTTGTGGTTTCTTTCAGTGTTTAGTCCATGTTTACATTTTCTCTTTCTCCCATTAACTTTTTCATGTATTTGTATATTTTATAATCTTTTCAAAACACCAGCTAGTTTAATGTCTTCTTGCTGCTCCAGTCCATTTCTCTGATTTTGGACCTTATCTATATGTTTTTTTCCCCAACCCCCAACCCCTACCTCTTTCTCCCTTCTCTCTTCCTTCCTACCTTTTCTCCTCCTCCTCCATATTCTTTTTCTTGTTCTTCTTTTTCTTCCTCTCCTCCTCCTCCACTTCTTCTCTCCTTCTCCTTCTTCTTCCTCAGGTTTATTCTGGATCTTCTTTCTACCTTCCTTCCTGCACTAAAAAATTAGCTCCAGGAATATTTCAAAAAGGGGTTTTGAGATAAGCTATCTGAGGCCTTATATATCTGATACTATTTTTATTTTACTTATATTTAAATGGTATTTTAGCTGGATATAAAATTCTAGATTTGAATTCTTTTTCCATCAACACTTTAAAATATTACTTCATTGTCTTGTGTCTAGTTCTGTTATTGGGGTTTCATGTCATGCTGATTCTTTTTCCTTTTTATTTACTTTCAACAAGGGTGAGGAGCAGAGGGAGATGGAGAGAGAGTCCCAAGCAGACTCTGCATGGAGTGGGGAGCCTGACTTGGGGCTTGATCCTACAGCCCAGAGATCACAACCTAAGCCAAAGCTGATAGTCAGATGCTTAACCAACTGAGCCATCCAGGTGCCCCAATTCTTTTTCCTTTTTAGCTGATCTACTTTTTCTTTATAGATGTTTTGAGAATTTTCTGTCTATCATTAATGTTCCTAAATTTCACTACATTATATCTAGGTGTTAGCTCCTTTTTCATTTATCTTGTTTAACACTATATCCTTTCAGTCTGAAGTTTTCTGATTTCTTTACTTCTTTTTTTTTAAAATTTTTTTTTTAAGATTTTATTTATTTGACAGAGAGAAACACAGCCAGAGAGGGAACACAAGCAGGGGGAGTGAGAGAGAGAGAAGCAGGTCTCCTGCCGAGCAGGGAGCCCGATGTGGGACTCGATCCTGGGTCTCTGGGATCATGACCTGAGCCGAAGGCAGTCGCCCAACCAACTGAGCCACCCAGGCGCCCTGATTTCTTTACTTCTAAGAAAGTCTCTGTCATTATGCCTTCAAGTATATCCACTCTCCATAATTTATTTTCCCATTCTGGCTCCAAAATCTGTGATCCTAATCACTTTAGCCTCCCTCTCTAAAGAGTCAACATTCTGTTGCCCTTGTCTGTTAAGGTTCTGCCTCCCTCCCCCATACTGTGAAAGGCACTGATAGGGTCCGATTTTTGTATTCCTAATGCAGCAGCACCCACTGTGTGGTAATTGAAAGAATGAAGAATGAACTAAGAGGGGCGCCTGTGTGGCTCAGTTGGTTGAGCGACTGCCTTCGGCTCAGGTCATGATCCTGGAGACCCGGGATCGAGTCCCACATCGGGCTCCCTGCTTGGCGGAAGGCCTGCTTCTCCCTCTCTCACTCCCCCTGCTGTGTTCCCTCTCTCACTGTGTTTCTGTCAAATAAACAAAATCTTAAAAAAAAAAAAAAAAAGAATGAACTAAGAGAATGGAGAAGTGGGAGAGGTCCTACAGTCAGAGCATGATGTGCTATAGGGCCAGAGCAGCAACCAAGCTTCCTGACAATACCATGTGCCCACACCCAGATGTGTGACCTGTACTGGGGGGCAGCCCCTTTGGCAGATCCCTCCCTGTGGGAATAAGCAGCTGGGGCAGCCAGCCTGGCCCAGCCACACTCTGAGATAGTGACTGCCATATCCACAACGAGCTCTGGCCTCAAGCTCTATTCTGACACTGGTGGGGATCCCAAGGGGAAGCTGGTCTGACTTTTCCTGTCCAGCTATGGGAACTCTCTTTGACCCTAAGTTGTCTCTTTTATAAGGTGGGGGTAATGACATTGCCTTAGCCAGCTTGTAAGGGTGTAAAGAGCAGCAGAAGAGATGTTCAAGTGCTCTGTGTGAAGTGTCAAGTGTAGCAGGGGGCCACTATCATCAGGGACACATCATAATGCACCTGAGAACCTCTAGCCCTTGGGTCTGAGTTATGAAGGGAGAGTCCTCCATGGTGATGTGCGGTCCTTGATTTAAATCCCACTTTCTGAGAGGGGGCCAAGACTCCCCTCACCCAGGTCTGTGTCTCTCCAGATCATTGGGAAGAAACTTCCAGGAGACAGAGCCAGCTTCCATCCAGATGGAGCAGCAGCTCTAGGCTGGTGATCCTGCCCAGTCTTCACTTTCTCCTCCCACATGCTCAACCACAACTTTGTACTGTATTTCCCTACTCCACCCCCCTCGCCCTCCCCCCCTTTGGTTTCACTGAGTTCCCATTCTGGTCTCCCCTGCTTGTAAGAGGGCCCCGCACTCTGAGCCTTTCTCTTCCCCTCTGCCATGCAGAACTTCCTTCACTGAATTTGTGCCTTATGACCCTGCTCTCAGCTAGGCCAATGCTGAGGAATTCAATCGAAGGGTCTCCTAGCTGACATGGGTTTACTCCTTAGGAGTGCTCTCTCTATATAGAGAGTAAATATACAGAAATATACTTTCAATGGGGTACCCAAAGTCTTAACCCAGAGGGTACCGGTGGTGGGAAATGTCAGTTCCCCTGGAGCCTGGTGCCAGGGAGGGGGAAGGGCCTCTTCCAAATCCCTCAAATAGCCCAAATAGTAGTGTAGAATCTTGGCCAATACTCCCTTGGTTTCCAAGGCACACACATTTTTCTGGATAAGATTCTCTCTCCTGTAGCTAGGCTATCAGCTCTTAGAAAACACCCCTTCACTTTTGGCTTCTCTTACTGGCCACTCTGAATAACCTTTGAACCTATTGATTCATGTGATGTTCTACGATCTCCTCTTTTTTATTTTTAAAAGATTTTTATTATTATTATTATTTATTTATTTATTTGACAGAGAGAAACACAGCGAGAGAGGGAACACAGCAAGGGGAGTGAGAGAGGGAGAAGCAGGCTTCCTGCCCAGCAGGGAGCCCGGTGTGGGGCTTGAACCTGGGACTCCAGGATCATGACCTGAGCCCAAGGCAGACGCTTTCATGACTGAGCCACCCAGCCACCCCTCCTCTTTTTAATTTTTTAAGTAAGTATTTGATGTCCTTTCAATGTTCCCGCCTTTCTGATCTTGCATATAAGTCTTCCTTTTGTATAGCTTTATTTGAAGAGGCTTCAAGTATGAGGTGGGAAATTGGATTAGATCATCTTGGGCCCCATCCAACCCTAAACTCATTGATTCGGTGAAATTTATGACATAGTTAACACTAAACTAGCACCACTGAGGGTCAATAATGATTAAACCTTCAATTATGTGGTTAGTGCCCTTCTGCTTCCTGAGAAGATACAATGCTAACCAGCAACTTCTTTGTTCCCTGCTAAGATTAATGAGTTACTCTGACATTGTCTAGTAACATTCAAACTAGTCATATTTCCAATGTGCTTTGGAAATCTCATCTTAGTAATGACAATAAGAGATAACACACAGTATACCAGGCACTGGCCCAAGTACTTTAAATACATTAACTTGTTTATTTCTCGTAATATTATTATGAGATAATTAATGTTTTTACTCCTATGTTATAGAAGGGAGAACTGAGGCACAGAGATACTAAGTAATTCGCCCAAGATCAGAGTCAGTAAATAATAAAGCTAGGATTCAAACTTAGCAGTGTGGCCTCTTAACTCCTACCCCTGCTTCCTCCTGAAGCTCAGAAAAGATTATTGTGCACCCCCTCATATGTAATTATGCTGTCATATCTCCAGCCAGGAGACTATGAGAACACCCTCCTCTACCCCCTCATCATTATATTGTGTGTCTGGATTTTACCTGTTGCACACTGAAAAGAAGAATTAGGAGACCTTTGAAAGAGCTGAATATTGGAAGTAAAGATCCTGGAGCTCCAATATGAAACAGGAACTAAGCAATGTTTGAGTCAAGTTTGGAAGGGTTGGAAGGGGAGCAGAGGAGGAAATGAGGGTCTATTGAAGGTTGCAAAGTCTTAAGCACATGCCATACAAAAGAATTATGAATAAGAACACTCAAAATCGTAAAGTTGTCAAATTCATCAATGAAATTTTATTTGAAGCCTAACAGGGTGTTTTGTTTTGTTTTGTTTGGAACTAAACAATCTGATTTGGAAGAAATTGATCTCTCAAAATGGATTTGGAAGAGCAAAGGGCCAAGAATAACTGAGAAGCAATTTTGAAAAAGTAGAACGTGGAAGAACTTGCCCTACCAGATATATCAAGATTTATTATCAAAATATTTCGTAATGAAGACAACAGAGTTTGGGCAAAAGGATAAACCTTGGAACAGAACAGAAAGCCTAGCCACGGGCCCACCCATGTTTGGAAACAATACCAAGCAGAGATGTTATTACAAATGCATGGGGAGAGGGTGGTCTATTTAATAAATGAGTCCTAGAAATGACTTTTATCCATACAGAAAATACAGAATTAGATTTCTCCCTTAGATGAACCCTCTGTAGATTAAAGAACTGAAAATAAAAAGCAAAACTTTAAAGCATAGAGTGAAAATACAGAAATATTCTTTTTTAAAAAAAAAAGATTTTATTTATTTATTTGACAGAGAGAGGGAGACAGCAAGAGAGGGAACACAAGCAGGGGGAGTGGGAGACGGAGAAGCAGGTTTCCCACCGAGCAGAGAACCCAATGTAGGGCTCGATCCCAGGACTCTGGGATCACGTCCTGAGCTGAAGGCAGACACCCAACGACTGAGCTACCCTGGAGCCCCCAGAAAAACTCTTTGTGACCTTAAGATAAATAATAATCTCTCTTTAAGGAAGCTAACAAACAAAAAAAGAACATAACAAAATCGATAACTTGATTTCATAAAAATGTACTTCTTCATAACCAAAGGCCATTAAAAGCAAAAAGCAAGTCATAGCCTGAGAGAAGGCACGTGCAATGAGTGTAACATGTAAAGAAATCTCTCAAATTAACTAGAAAAAGATAAACAGTACTTGGGAAGAAATGGGCAAAGAATATCAACTATCAATTTGTAGACAACTTGTAGAAGAAGAACCCCAGGTGGTCAATAGAAATACAAAAATATGCTTGTTTCCACTATTAAGCAAAGAAACACAAATCAAAACAACAGTAAAATATCATTCACAGATCAGCAAAAATTTAAGTCAGCCAATGCCAAGTGTTGGCAGAGTTGTTAAGTCACGGAAACTCACTCCCTCCTAGTGGGATTGTAAGTTGATACAAGTACTTTGGAGTTATTTGGCAATAACTAGTAAAGTCGTAGGTGGTCGTGTCCAGAAGTTCTACTCCTAGGCATCTAGTCTTGTATGTGGGCTCAAGGAGACATGTATTAAGATGTTTTCTGTAGCTTGGAAACCACCTAAATATCCATCAACAAGAAAATGGATAACTAAATCGTGTTATAGTTCTACAATGAAGTACAATACAGCATGTGCTGACACAGATAAAAATCTCACAATTGTAATGCTAAGGGAGAAATGAACACAGCCGAAGATTCTGATACTGTATGTAGTTTACAAGCTGGTAAGGCATAATAAGTAATACTTTATAATGCTTATGGATACCTAAAAATGCAATAAAAATAGTAAAAAATATAAAAACATGCATGAAGATGACTAACACTGAATTCAAAACAGTGCTTAGCTCTGGAAAGTGAGGGAGGAGATGGGCTAGAGAAGAGTATGGAGGGGAACTCCACTATATCTCTAATATTTTCTTCCTTTGAAATAGAAAGACCTGAAACAGATAAAGCAATATGTTAACATTGACTAAAGCTCATGTGGCCATCATTAGCGTTGCCCATTGAATATATCTGCCTCTCTACCTTCCAGGCCCGTGGTCGGATTGCATATCCCATCCACTCTGAAGTTACGGTTGGCCTAGAGACTTACTTGGGCCAATGAACTGGAGTGGAAGTGACTTCTGGTTCTGGCCTCATGAACCAGTACACAAAAGTTTCGGCTGATATGGCCACACAGAGTCAGACCTTCTCTCTTCCCCAGTCCCTGAGCAGACACAATGTCTCTAGGCAGCCTGTGGAGGGCAGGTGGATGGGTAAGGGATGAACTTTTGTTGCTTTAAGCCATAGAGATTTGGGGATGTTTGTTAGGACAGCACAACTGAGTCCTTCCTGACAGATACAGCTGGGAAGTTGGTCCACAGGGGTTCCCTGTATTATTAAGTCTCTCATTTTATCTACATATTGAAAAATTACAAATAAAGTTTTAAAAGTTCTTAATTTGGACTGGATTAATCCTATTTCTCATTACCTTTACTGATCTGTGCAAGGCTGTGCTCTTATTTTATTAATTCTTATTTTCTTAATAAGTGCCTCAGACCTGAAATGGAAGCAATGTTGACGTGCAGGAGATCTTGCTAAGAGGAATGGGTGATGGGCTCGCCTCCCAGCAGGAGTCCAGCTTCCCTCCAGCATCCTAGTCTAGCATCTCTTAGCGGCTGGTGGACACCAGAAACCCAAATGGAAAGTCTTCGCTCTTCTCTAGAGAAGTGGAAACAAGAACTCTGATGAACTCAGAGGCCCCCAACTGCTGCTGACCCTTGGTAGGGCTCTGAGAAAACTGGTTTTATTCTTCGTTCTCAATTCTCTGATGTGTCTGAAAGTATCAGCCTTGTCCCTGGGGAATCCCTTTCCTGGCACCTTGGGGCCAGCACCTGCCCTCTATCCCCACCAGCCAGCAACCGTGTCCCCAGAGGCAGGTCACCTCTGCAAGAAATGCTAGGAAAACTCTCCTCACCTCTTGGCTTCAAGGTTCCTTTCCAGGGCTGCCTGCAAGACCCATGGGGAGTAGAAACCCCTGAGAGAGTTGTGGGGAGGGGGCAGTATGCTGTGGAGAAGGAAGAGAAACCTGTGCTCTCCGCCAGCTCTGTTCTCTGTGGTGCAGCGAAATGCAAGCGGGGCCTGGAAGGCACCGTGAAAGGCAATGCCTTTGAGAAGTTCCGTGGAAAGAATGATATCATGGCCAACCACTCCCTGCCCCACCCCCACCTTTTTTCCAGTGGGAGTGAGAAATAAATAGACTGACACATTTTCCAGTCAGGGAGCAATTCTGGAGAGCAAGTTTACCTTGGCACAGGCGCTCAGGTGGGGCTGAGAAACCTTATCTGGGCTTGCCCAGTAAACAAGGAGCCTTGGCCACCGCACAGGTGACCGCACGAGGCAGGTGAGCGGGGCGAGCGGAGCAGCAGCCCGAGCCAGACCAGCCTGATGGGGGGGCGGGGTTTGTGCAGACCGCGGTAGGTAAATATTACCTTGATTTGATTGACGGACTCATTACTGATTCCGGCAGTTGCCAAGAGAAATGCCATCAAATGCACTAGATTCAAAGGCAGAATTGATGTCCCTGAATCTGATAATTCTCCAACTGTAATGTGCATATAGTCACTTGGGGATCTCATTAGAGATTGTATTTCTAACAAGCTTTGGCGGGGGGGGGGGGGGGG
>PITA01003798.1:41755-55149 GCA_004023965.1 Spilogale gracilis | reverse complement strand
TGACAGGCAAGGAAGTAGAGACTAAGAGAGGTTAATTCATGAGATGTATGTGTCATTGCCAAGAGATTTCATTACTACCTTCCCTCCCCCTCCCAGTGATCTGAAATCACCCAAAGCCGAAGGATAATAAGCACCTGAAGTTCGGCTAGGGGACTGTGCCTGTGGCCATTTGCCCTCTTGATCCCCGAGAATGAGTAATTCCTTTTATACAGAACCATCAGGGCCAAGCATAGGAATTCAGGAACCGTGGAATCAGTATGGGCCCAGTAACTCCTGGCCTCGATGGAGGCAGCTTTTCAGAAAGGTGGACAAGGCTCGTTTTTGATCCTTCTGGCGCTGATGTCTTCACCCACAGGACATGCCCTTTGAGACTTCGTACCTGGAGCAGATGCTTTGATGTGTCATCTTGGAAAGAATGCCTCTTAGGGCCATTCAGAAGACAAAAATGCCCCAGCTTGTGGAAACACCAAAGTGAAAGCAGTTATAACCGTACTGACTGACCCAGAGATATTTAACTACCTCGAAGAACTGTGATGTGCTCTTGCAAAACGCAGACTGCCTCCAGCCATGAACTTGCGTCATGTCCGGACCTTACCGAGCACGGGGCCACCACACACGGGGTGCCGCTGGAGCAATGAGAGACGCCCCCTGCGGGACCGTGGGAGACCAGAGTTGGGTGGCCCCTCAACAAGTTGGGCTCCCCCAGGACGGCATCAACATTTGAACCTCACCCAGGGAGGTTCAGAGGTGGGACCGTGCCTTTGCACTGCAGGGAGGAGAAGGCCAGGGTCAGGCCCTCCTGGGGAGCCATCCCAGCTCCACCCTGCGAAGTTTAGACCCAGAAGAAAACACTCAGAGCAGCAAGTCCCAAGGCACAGTGAAGGACTCCAAAGAAGCCATAATTAATATTGTTGTTTACTTATAACATCATCCTAGGAAGCATTTGAGGGAGCTTATAGATACCATGTAAACTAGAGCAAAGTTTAAAAAAAAATACAAGAATATGAAGGAAAGGAAAGGAAAGGGAAAAGAGGATGAAGCCTAATGGGGCTAACACTTTCTCATATACTGTAAGGTCCTATATACTTGGCTAAGGTGTCTTCGAATCAAGCTCTGACTCCCTAACCTAAACCCACCCAGTGCTCCCTGCACCTGCGACATACAAGAAAGAAACAGTAGCTTCAGAGATGCATATCCAGCCCAGTCCTGGTGCTGAGGCTCCCCATGGGGGGAGAAAGAGAAGACACCGGGGAAAGTCGTGAAGAGTGTCCTCCACACTACTCTACGGGCACTGCTTTGGGACCCTGAAGGGTGGACTTCTTTTTTTTTTTTTTTTTTTAAAGATTTTATTTATTTATTTGACACAGAGAGAGATCACAAGTAGGCAGAGAGGCAGGCAGAGAAAGGGGGAAGCAGGCTCCCTGCCGAGCAGAGCCTGATGCAGGGCTCGATCCCAGGACCCTGAGATCATGACCTGAGCCGAAGGCAAAGGCTTTAACCTTCTGAGCCACCCAGGCGCTCCGAAGGGTGAACTCCTAAGGCCCTCTTGGCCCTGCCTCTCTGGAAATCTGAACTCAGTCTTTCCCCCAAGCCTGGTGTTGTCTTCACTCAGTGCTTTGGGGAGTGAGGCCCTTGTGCTCCCAGCCAACCTGCAGACATTGGGAGGCAAGTTGGGGTCACAACATGCAGCCCATCCTCAGGCCGGGAGCAATGGTCTTCCTGCCATGAGCCTCTGGGCACAGAGAAGTCTCCTTTCTTGGGACAAGCACAGGCCAGAGGACCAGACCAAATGCTGGTCATGAGTTCACCACTCACTGACTGCCACAACTGAGGAAAAGCAACTCCTGCCTCCGAGCCTTAGTTCTGCTGCCTGCAAAATGGAGGACATGGGCTAGCATTTCATCTGTCCCCTCCCTGAGGATTCTCCAAGCTGCAGCCTCCTGCAATGCATGGCAACGTGAAGAGAGGCCATAAAGCAGAGTTGCAAGCTTTGGGGTGTGTGGTGAAGAGAGAAATGCATCACTCGGATCCCCTGTCAGAGGAGGACCCACCGCCCAGCTGTGATAAGGAGTCAGCAGATGGCTTCCAGCCATCCCCCCCTTTCAGATTGGCCCCAGCCAAAGAGAGTCACCTCTCCCAAGACCAGGTGCTTCCCCAGGACAGCCCACACTGTGGGCTGAGCAGAGCAGAAGGAGGCAGATCCTGGAATTTTGTCCCAACACAGGCTACTCTGACAGTAAGATTTGCTCCACAGCTCCCCGTAGGACTGGCCGAGATTGGTGTAGACTGTCTCTCCGTGAGACTTCCTTCTGGGCCTGCTCCTGCTTCTTGTCCTGATGTTCCTGGGCGTTGGTCCCAAACCCTGTCCCACACCTGCTTCTGAAGAGCCCATCTGCCACAGCACCTGACCTTCAGAACTGAAACCTGGGCCACCATGAACCCAAGAGTGAGAGAAACAACCTGCGCGATGGCTAGGACAGCACGGGTAGCCATAGCTACAACTCAGGACTGTCCTCCCATGGGAGCCCCACCCCGAAAAAGCAGGACCCCCTTCCCCCCAAGACCAGCCCGCTGCACTTGGCTTTTCCAGCAGGTGATGCCAGCTTTGCAATCCCTCGGGCTCAAGAACTCCTGGCCTTTCTCTTCTGCTCCCAAATCCAAGTACTGAGTTCTGAAGGCGCCACTTCTGCCCCACCTCCCGCCATCACCGGCCCCTCCCCTGAGCGCCGCCTCCTGCTTGGGCTGTCACAGCTGCCCCCTGCAGACCTCCCTCTCCAGTTCACCCCTCCTTTCTGTCAGATGGCTATCCGGATGCAGACTCCTATGCCTGGGATGCCCCCCTCTGCTCCCTGTCATTGCTCTGGAGGAAGGAGAGAATGTTCGAGGGAGAGAATGTTCAACGTGCTGGAATCACCCCAGTCCCTCACACCTGTTTCCCACCAGGTCACTGGGAGGTGTTCGTTGCTGCTTGTGACGAATACCCAAACACAAACAAAGGCGGTAAAACAATGAGAATCTGATGAGAAACTTCTGTTTCTGTATGGATTCGGGTCAGCGTTATTTCCTCACCTTGGACCTGGAAGACGGAGCACTCATTCGGGGGCTGAGACGTCGCCGGCGGCCAAGCACGTGTGCCTGTGCGGACCCGCAGAGCCCCAGGAACAACAGAAGAGCTGGGCGACTGGCTGGCACTCGATGCCAGGGTATTGGGAAATACTCTGTAATACAAATAGCTTTAAAATGCTCATGTCCCTGTGTGTAGATGGGCAGCTGTGTTTGCGGGAGACCGTAGACCTGTTGGAGAAGTCTGGTATAACCTCTCGGGGCTGCCTCGGGAGAGCAGTGGCTCACACACCTGTGTGCTTCTAGCTAGGGTGTTGGCAGGTGTGAGAGCCAGCGCAAATACTCCAAGAAAGTGCTGGAAAGAGAGAGATGGGATATCAACTATTAGATCTGGCATTCTTCTCTTCTAAGAGAACTGGCTTGGCCTTGCTTTCTCAGAAACCAAGAGTGGCTTGCTGCCCTTGCTATATTTTCCTGTTAACAAGCAACAAAACAAAGTAATTACTGTGAGTTTCACTTTCCCTTCTTTTAGCTCTTCATTTTCAAGCAGATCCAATGGAGGATAACTTAATACCACATTTTTCCGCCAAGGAAGCTGAGTGCTTGCCTCTCTTGCTTCCTTACTATGTAGCGAGCTCAGGCCAGAGAACATCAGGCCCATCTTACAGATGAGTAGAGTGAGGCCAAGTAAAGAGCCCTCTTCATTCTCTTGTTAAGAATGTCAGACAACATCATAATCTGGAGTATAATTCATTAGTCTTTATATTTTCTTCTTTTTAATTAACTGAGCCACCCAGGCGCCCCTATGTTTTCTTCTTTACAAATCAAGAAATTCGTAAGCATTGTGGTAGATTATGTCCTGCGGATGAAGGCAATAAAATGAGAACCACCCTGGGGAGAATGTGCGAAGGGGACTCTCGCTGGGGGAGGAACTGGAAGCAGAATGAACCAAAGTTCTCAGAGCAGTCTCCAACCACTCCGGAATTCAGATGAGCAGGTGGCCAGAGCAAGGAACACCCCCCAAGCCCCAGGAAAACTCAAGTGCACATAATGCTAGCTTTTGTCATCAGTAACATCACGGGCACTAAAGCACAAAGCTAGACCGAAGCCTCCGGGGAGTCTCCTTCCACTGTTCCGGGTTTTTGTTTATAAGAGGAAGTCTGGATGAAAGGTAGGAGATAGGAGCCCACTCAGAGGGGGTGCGGGTTGAGGTTCTAGCTGCTGCAGGCTTCAGAAGCACCCAGCCAGCTTCCCCACTGCCCCCAGGAGCGGCCGTTGTCCTGCCTTAAGTCATATTGCTTAGAAGCCCTCTGTGTGAACCTCTGCTGCCCTGAGGGCCTCTTTAAGCTTGTGACAAGCATTTGGCCTTTCTCACTGTCAAGGCTTGTCGGGCAGCTGCTCAGGCTGCGGCAACACCTCTCTCCTAGGGCGCCCTGGGCTCTGGAGCCTGGCCTGGGCCTGGGCAGGTGCACCGCTTGCCTGGGGCCCACTCAGAGGAGTCCCTTTCATTCTCAAACTCTGTACTGTCTTAGTGAAAAGTGGCTGCCAAGAGCATTTCTCCCCCCCCCCCATCAGTGGACTTAATCCTCTCTAGTGCTATTGCCAGATTATAGGGGGCAAGGATTGCATCAGATCCCTCCAGAAGGCGGGCCCACTGGTCGCAGCCACCTTGCCCTTCTGAAAGGTTCATTCCTTGCTCTGTCTTACCATGGCTTCGTTTCCCCTCAGACTTCTGCCACCAACCATCATCAGCCCTTGCGACCACAGCGCTCTTTCTTCTCACCCACTTACCCTGCCTGAAATGCCACTGCTCGACGGAGGCCACGGACGGAGGCCACGGATGCATTGCGAGCGGGTCATGAGCATGGTGATACCGCGGGTGGGTCATGAGCATGTTTCTCCCACCATAGTGTGAATTTATGCATCAGATCGAGTGTGCTGGCCTGGCAGCTGCCTGGGATTGGGGACCTGAAGGATGGACACTCGCATGGAAAAGAAAAGCGTGGCTTTGGACCTTGCAAAGCTGTGATGAAGGGAGCACGGGTTTCTTGAGATCAGTGGGCCGGGCAGAGAGAGGTGTGAACCAAGAGGGAGTGGAAAGGGGAAGTCTCAGAAGACACAGTTCACATCAACTCAATTTGACCTACTTAACATCTCTGCTTGGGTGCCACATAACTGGAGAAGAAATGCTGATATTCACTCAAATAACCAAGAGGTGAGGGAAACTGGATGACTTTGGCAATAGAAGTGGCCAACTTGTTTTCCTGCTAGAAATTCTGTGCACAATCCATTCTGCAGAGTTTAAGGACCTTTGCTAACAAATAGGCATCCTGTTCAGCATGCAAACTTGGACTTGTGGGGTGGGGAGGAGGGCTCTGGTGCTCGCTCCCAAGATCAAGATTCTTCTGTTCAACTCGTCATTCCCAGCAGACCCCTGGCATTTTCTCACCCCCAGCTTTTGCTTTTGCTGTTCTTATAGTAAGGACTGCCCTTCTTTGACTTTTACCCATCCTTCAAGGTCAACTCCACGGCGTCCTTTCTCTTTAGCTTTTCTTGATACCATTCATTTGTTCATTCGGTCCTTCAACAGATGTTTTGTGAGAGCTTGCTATGTGTAAGACACTCTTCCAGGTGATGAAGTTCAGCAAAAAACAGAGTTAGTCGTCGTTACCCTTACGGAGCTTATATTCTGGTAGTCAGCACCCTTCTTCCCAAGACAGAAGTCATCACAATGCCCCCACCCCCAGTCGCATGTCCCTGCTGCAGGGTTGTCCTATGGTCTTAGAAGGCGCTGGCCCCTCAGTCTCCTCAGTGATGGACCCCACGGAGCACCAGAGGCAGCCCTTGATCTCTTCATACAAGGAATTCAGGAGAGCACATCTGGTAGGAAAGGCAGAGACAAGGGTTTTTTTTTTTTTTTTAAGGTTTTATTTATTTGTCAGAGAGAGAGAGAGCAAAATCAGGGGGAGCAGCAGGTAGAGGGAGAAGCAGGCTCCCCACTGAGCAAGGAGCTCAATCTGTCCCAGGACCCTGGGATCATGACCTGAGCCAAAGGCAGCCACTTAACCAGTGAGCCACAGGCCAGGGGTCTTATATGCAAATTCATATGCAAAAACGTGCACACATGGCACATGTGCTATTTTTACTCAGCCTTAGCATTGTGTAAGGGATCACTAATGCAATTCAGGGAATTTTTCCTAAAACTGTGTTGGCCCAGGAGACACACTGTTATCACTTGGAGTGTGTCTATTTGGGGTGACTTTGGGGGCTAATGGGTTTAGGAGAGCTAAAGATACCCTCAGGTGATTCCTTGGAGCGGCCCCCGTGTGGCCCACAGTAGGTGCCTATGACCTGGTGGAACTGTCGCTGAAAGGGCAGGAAAGTGTAATATGGACCCAGCCATCTGATCCCAAGGCTGGGCACTCTGTGGGTGTGAAGCACACTTGGGGCTCCAGGGAGCTGGCGTGAGCTCGGGTTACAGCTGGCAGAGGCGGTCTGAAAGAGCTGCTCCCCGTGCAGAAGTGCAGAATTCACTGCTCACTCCTCCTCCGAGGAGCCCTGGGGATGAAGCCAGGAGGGACGCAGCTGCCCCTGGAGGAAGCAGGCCGACATCCTGTATACTTGAAAAGAAAACTGAAAGTGCCTTTCTTCACAAGAAACTATTGTGTTTTCCTGGTTTTTTCATAACCCGAAGGTATGACAAAGTTGCTCTGGTCCAGAGCTGTGGGTGAAATGGGGTGGTGGGGGGAGGGGAGCCAGAGAGGTATGGAGGGAATTTGGATTGTTCCGTGGTGCGTGTTCTTTGTCTAATTCAGGGGAGGTATCAGGCTGCTGGAGCCCACCCCGAGGAGCCCCGTGCTATATGATACGGGTCCTGGTGATAGGAACCTCTCTTCTGGCTGTTAAAGTGCATTCCTGTGTAGATGTGCAAAGAGAGCAAGCATGCTGCAGCCGGAGCTAGAATAGGAATGTGAGTATTTCCTTAATTGGACATGAGAGCCTTGAACTTGTTCCAGTTTTACTGTTTTCTTTCAAGAGCCTGGACCCTAAAGATTCCATAGAGTTTTCTTTCTCCAAAAATCCCTTTGGTTCAAAAGCCCCTTGATAGAAATAAAGAAAAAGCCCGGGCTGAATCTCTTTGATATTTGGGAAGGCAAGAGTCTATGAGCTGCCAGATCGCACGCTTCTTTGGGGGCTGAGTAGGTTCTGGGTGGAAAGAAGGGAGGCCCCTCCTTGGACGGCACAGCGCAAGAGTACCCACAGGCTTTCTGTCTTATGTCGGGCCCCAGAGCCTGCATGAGAGGACTCAAAGCACTTCGCCCTCAAGCATTTCTCTTAGCCTTATTAGCGTTCTGAGAGCTCAAAAGATTCTTATTGCCTACTTTATTGCTTTAGGAGTCTGGGGCACAGAGAAGTCATGCAACAGGCCTGAGAACGTACAGCAAAAAGCTAGAGGATTTTGTCTGGTGGGTTTGGTGGTTTCGAATGTGGACTAGTCCCTCGATGGCTGACGTGGAAAAGCATCCTCACACTCAGGCTGTGTATTCCTCATGTGCCCGGAGCCCAGCCGTACACTTGCTGCGAGGCACCGAAGACTGGAACTTGTGGGGGTGAGGGGTGATGTGGGGGACACTGGGAGCACCCGTTGGGCAGAGCTCTGCTACTTGTCTGCCATGTCTGGCACCCCCCCTCCCCCACCCAGCACTGGAAACTTCAGTCACGGGACTCCAGGGGAAAATGGGGCGGTCTGTGGCTGAAATGAGTGAAAAACCAAAGCAGATGCAATCAACTCCTCTGAACCCCATCTTTTTCCCCAAAACACCTTAAAAACAAGCCCTGTGTCTGCTCAGTGCTTTCCAGCTTACCAAGTATTTTCATAACAATCTCTCATTTCATCCTCACATCAACCCACACACATTCTTGCCTTTCATATTTCTTATGTACTCAAATGAGTTTCCCTGAAAAAATTGGCTAGAAACTCCCCTTCTTCTACTCATTTTTTTTTAACCCCAACCCTTTGACTGATATTTTTAAGAAGCTCCCAGATTCCCAGGGTGGGAAATTTATTTATTCTGCCAACCCTACCCCACTGGATGGGCTCTGGTAGCTCTGGTCTTTGCTATTGGAACTAAACATTATTTTTTAAAAAGATTTATTTATTTGAGAGAGAGAGTGAGCAGGGAGAGGGGAGGAGGCAGAGGGAGAGAAGCAGACTCCCTGCTGGGCACTAAGCCCAAGGATGATAATGATGAAGATGACGATGATATGGGGGAGATGGGGGGGCTGAGTCTCACAACCCTGAGATCATGACCCGAGCCAAATCAAAAGCTGGATGCTTAACCGATGGAGCCACCCAGGCACCCCTGGAACTAACCTTTTATATTCAGTGTGTAGTTGATCTGTTAAAACAAATAAAGCCACAAGGGCCAGGATAAGTGTAGTATTGTGGGGAAAACAGAGGCTTTAGAACCAACAAGGCCCAGAGTCAAATTCTGGTTCAGCCATTTGAGAACTATGTGGCTATGGCCCTGTTACTCAACCTCTCAGAGCCTCTCTTTCTCCATCTGTCAAATGGGACAATAGTGCCTATGTCTTAAAGTCATCCTGAGGCATAAACATGCTGGCAGATATAAGAGCCCCTTAGGCAACAGCTACTTTGTAAAGTCCCTTGGAGCAGGACAAAGCACCAGCTTCACCCCTACTAGCAGATTAAAAGCAGTTGTGTCCTTTTGCAAGGCAGGAGGGAGGTAAAGCACGGAAATATACTGCTAAAGGAATTTAGATGGAGACTTTTTACTCATTGAATAATTAGTTACATGGCCTGCATATCTGCACAGTGATCCCATAGGTAACTCAGTACCTTTATTCTTTTTTTAATTTTTAATTTAGGTACTAGAGAAAAGGAGCTGGGAAACTGGATTTAGGCAGTGTTGGAAAGCGAGGCAGTTCTGATTACACTTGGATTTTTATTGAAGCAGAATTGCAGTTCTACTCTTGAGTCCCTAAAGACAAAGGTGGTGGAGGGAGGGGGTGCAGAGGGCTGTTTAGCTCACTGAGCGGCACACAGTAGGTGCTCAGGAAATACCAGTGGTGGGCTGACGGGGTTGGGACAGTCCAGACCCCAGGTTCGACTTCCACTGCTGACTTCTTGGCAGAGGCACAGCGTTGTAGTGGAAAGAACATTTGACCAGTGGTCTGAAGGCCTGTGTTCAGGTTCCATCTACACCATTTAATAGCCTGGTGACCTTGGACGTGCCACTTAATCTCTTAGGTGTCTTGTCACCTGTAAAATGAGGAGACTGGACTCGGTGATTTGGAAAGTCTCTTTCAGCTCTAAGATTCTGGGGCTCTGTGTTAATGTCATTCAGTGATGTTTCTGTTTCTTTATTTGAAGGCAATAGGGATAGAAACCCATCTCCTAGGATATTGGGAAGCTGTAGTCAGTCTGTATGCTCAAATACCCTGTGTCTTTATAGATATGATCAGAGCAATGTAGCAGACCAGCTGTGTGATCTTTGACAAGTGCCTCAATTTATTTCAGACTCGGTTTGCACACTCGAGGCTAGGGACCTCATATTATGCTATAGGAATCTTACTACGTTCTTTTGAAAGCCGAGATCATGAAAATGCTTTGAAAAACGGCAAGGCACTACATAGAGTATTATGACTGAGAAATGGCATAGTTGTTATAGTGACACATCAACGTTTAGCCCTGTGCCTCCCATATTTTCATATGAATGAATGTGTTGCCATGGTTGCAGAGGGAAAACAGAATGGGTAGATTTGGGGTTCTAACCCAAGGCTTGCACTCCAACTTACTGACAAGAGGTAAATTTCAGTTGAAATGGGCATTATTATAAAGTGTCCTCAAGAGCAGGCGTCAGGGAGTTATCTCAAGGTTCTCCAATGTAGGGGATTTTTCAGGAGCCCAGACATCTGCTGGAGGAGACCATTTTAAGGGTTTGTGTGTTGCAGGGGGTAGTGGGTGGCTTTCTGAGTCTAGAAAGTTTCACAAACGGTAATCACAAATATGCAACGGGGGGGGGGGGGTTGGCTATTGGTGTATAAAAATGGTGAGTCAATCTTTCATCCCAGGCCTTGCCAGGGATTCCTACTGGGAAGAAATGGCAGAGGATATGAGTCCTGCTCTCCCAGGGCCGATTTCAGTCCCTGGAAAGTCGCCTCATGGAAACCGGCTCTCCAAGCATTGGCTTCTCCTTTGAATTTGTAGATGACAATGTGTCCTATCCAGCCATTGAGAAGTTTCTCCATCCTATGCCCAAAGGCACAAATAGCCCTGCAAGTAGCATACTGGAGCATCTCCCCTTAGCACCTGGCCATAGAAGCATCGGCCCCCATCAGTACTCTATCTCCCGGAGGAGCAGGATGGAGGTGGTACTTGGCAGCATGAATCAATTTCTGATTTATCTTATGGGGTGGGTTGGGGGTGAGCAGAAGCTCCTGAATTTCTCTCCTTAGAAGAAACAACTTGGGGGTGGGGGGTGGAGGCAGGGAGTGAGGGGTTGACTTGAAGCTGTGTTTTCATAGGAAGTACACTGTTTATTACTCAGGTTGTCTATATGAATGACCAAAAATAGCAAGGGTTGTGTGTTGTTGTTGTTGTTGTTTAGTCCTCATAGTTATTTCTATTTGGGTTAGCTTGGGAGGGCCCATGAAAATTATGAGGGCCTCCTCATGGTCCTGTCCGTGTTAAACCCTCACCATTAATCCTATCATCCTTCACCTGAGGTAAGCTTATGTATTTCCACTTTTAAGTGTATATATGGATTCAATACTTTTACTACCTTTCAAAGAGCTGACCGAATTCAAAGCACATTTAATTTTGCCAAGTTTTTGAAAGCTCCCGCTTCCTCTCCTACACACACACACACACACACACTTCCTCAATCCCCAGTACACACATAGATCAGGGTTATAAAGCGGTTTTTACAGGAGTTTTTGAAGCAGAGGTGTGAAGCAACGCGCTCCAGCCACAGAGGGGCAGCCTCTCATCCTGGCTCTGGGGGCTGCGCAGTCTGACCACCTGGACAGACCCCTGGAGTTGTGATTCCTGGGCAGTGTGGGAGGGGCTTGGCCAGAGCTCTTTGTTTCTCCGCCTTACCGCAGAGCCCGCCGGAGCCAAGGCTAGTGGGGTGTGCTTGTGCGGTGCACCCGCACCCCGTGGCGCCGTTGTGTAGGTGTCCAGGGAAAAACCCTACGACGATACCACATCCTTTCCAACACAAATAAAACTCTCCACGGATCTGCGGGCTGCAGACCAGCCCCTTGCAGTCGCTTGCAAGAGACACCCACGGACACTCGGGCACTCCGTCTCCCCAGCTTCAAGCCTCTTCCCTCCTTCCCACTGCCTCTTTTTTAGTGATGCTTCCATTTCCACGCAGCTTGCGGGAGATGGAAGGGACGCGGCTCGGGCTCCGCGATCGAGGTGTCACGGGCGAGGCCTATTTGGGGGATGAACGCTGGAGAGGGGTGTCGAGTTATGGGTTGGGGACCTTGAGAGGGTGCAAGGGTGGGCGCCGGTGCAAGGCATTCAGGGTCGAGGGATGGCGCCGTCCTACCGCGCAGCGCGGCCACATCCGGAGCGGGTCCAGTGCCCTCCTCAAGCCTATGATCCTCCGCTCCGAGTGCCCAGGGGCGTGTTCAAGGAGGGGGCTGCGGGCACGGGCGGGTTTGTAGCCAGGAAGCGGCGATGACATTGAACTGGTGCGTGCGTTTGTGTGCGCGCGCTCGTCTGTGTCCACGCGCATGTCTGCGTGTGTGAATCTTAGGGAGGGTACCCGGTAGGAAGCAAACCACGGCCTTCGGGGAGCAAAGCCGAGCGCGCCCCCGAGCCGCCGCCTGCAGGAGCCGCGAGCGCTAAAGCCATTCATGATTTTGGTGACGTTATTCCAGGAGTGGGCGAGAGGGGGCGGGGCCTCCCCGGGCCGAACCCCGCCCCCGTCCCTATAAATACAGCTTCCTCGGCTCTTTGTGGGGCCGCGAGCTCGGTGGAGAACCGAGAGCTCCGTGTGCTCTGCGGGCGCAGCTGGCAGTGGGGCTGTCTCCGGAAGGCGGACCCGCGAACGCCTAGTGCCCGCACTCCGCCGCCTGCCGCGCCTGCCGCGCCTGCCGCGCCTGCCGCGCCTGTCTGCACCCCTGACAGCCTTACTCGGGACGCAGTGACCGTTTTTAAATTACAAGGGCGTGGGTCAGCCTCCCCTAGGACTTCATGTCTGTATATTTCCCCATTCACTGGTGAGTATACTGCGCCCTCGGCGGGCATCCGTCTCGCGGCCATGGCTGCGGGGCCCGGGCGCCTGCTCCTGCGGGCTCGGGTGCGAGGGCAGCGGGCGGCGTGGGCGCCAGCACTTACCCACCGCCCCAACCCGTGCAGGAGTCAACGTCAAGGTTGCAAAGGTGGGGGTTGGGGGAGGTGGTGCCAAGAGCATCCAGACAAAGGGAGAGAACTCGAAGCCCTCACTTAAGTGACGGCTGGAGAGTGTGTATGTGCTGGTGGTGGGGTCGAGAACCAGGGATCAAGTCTGAATCCCCTAATAAAACCCCCAATGCGGAGGGCTGCAGGAGGCACGCTCCTGGGCTGGCGCAGGGGGCTCTTGCATTCCCCCAGCCCCTCCCCTTTTTCTTTTTGTTTGCATGCAAGTCTCGGCGTCGAGGCCGGAGACAGCGGGGCTGAGCTGGTGCAGCGGCGGCTTTTGCAGAGCTTCGAGTGGTGGGGAAAAACGCTCTCTCCACACGGAACCCGATTAAAGCCACAAGCAGCAGCACTAGCACACGCTGCACCCCCTCGATCTCATTCCTCTTTAAAACCCGATGCGCCTTTGTGGGGGCCCGGGCTGGGGCCGGGGACCCGCCCTCGCGGGCGGGCTGGAAGAATCCCGGGCAGGGCCTGGGGCGGAGGAGGTTCGCACTGACCCGGGATCCGGGAGGGGAAGGATGCGCCGCCGGCGCCGCGCTGGTTGCGGAGCGAGGCCTCCAGCCGCGCGGGCTGCTGCTTCCTTCCTGCGCGGGGGAAGAGGAGGAGCGGTCCGAGGTGGGGGGAGAAGTGGCGGCGCGGGAGGGCGCCCTCAGGTGCTGGCGGGGCAGGCGGGACCCGCAGGTTCTTCGCGCTGTCGGGCTCAGCCCAGCAACCGGAAAGTTCATGCTTCTCGCTGCAACTTTTGGGGCCCGCGCCACAGCTCGGAGCTCGGAGCGAGCGCCCCTACACCAGGTGAAGAGCCTGGCGAGAGCCCTGTGGGCGCTCTTCTGGCCCGTTTCTTTGGGGGTCCGTGGCAGCTTTTCCATGACCCCGGTTGAATCAGCCTTTGGAGTCC
>PITA01003798.1:0-41655 GCA_004023965.1 Spilogale gracilis | reverse complement strand
GGTGCCATGTGGGTTTGACTTGGAAGGCTACCGCAGGCTTTGTGCCCCTGGCCACTCAAAACTTGCCAAGGTGGGTGTTAGGGCCCATCAGGGTTATTATTCCCTGAGAAATTAAAGGGAAAGAAAATAATTGGGAATTATTTTATAGTTGATTAGCACTTAATAGCTTGTAATGGTTTTTCCACCCCAAAGATTAGCCATTTAGCATAACTGTGATATATGCATTATTAGCATACAGGGCACCTGTGGCTCAGAGATGTTATATTACTTGTTCAAGATCACACAGCTTTTGAGTGGCAGAGCTTGGGCCAGACCTAATGCTTCTGTTTCCAAATCCAATGCTGTTTCTACTCTGTGTAGTAATCATGAAATGAAGAAGAATCTAAGGAAACCACTGTTTCCTTACATGCAGTCTAAAGCCTTGCCCACATTTTTTTTTTTCAGCTATGCGTAAAGGCATGATGGTGAAAATACTGGGTGTTGTGTAGGGAGTCCACTGACTCCCGGATGTACTGGCATTATGCATTCGGGACCCTGTATGTGCCCGTGGTTTGTGTGAGGATAATGGAACATTTGTGTCCTGCTTACAGAGTGCAAAGCACTTTCACATGCCAGCCATTGGTGGGCCAGCTTGGCCCCTCTGGAAATTTCCTTTGCAATCAGAGTCCCGGCATCCTTAAGGCTTTTAATCCAGGGGATGTTTTTCAAGCTGTGAGCTTGCAGCTGCTGTGGCCAGACTAGAGAAGGGGGTGGATGGCAGATGTGAAGCTTGCAGAAAGCTGACCCCTTGGGGCTTTAAGTGGGACATTTTGCAAAAAGGAATACCAGAGAGAGAGAGAGAGAGAGAGAGAGAGAGAGAGGAATTTGGGAAGGCAATATTATTGGACTTAGTTTCCCTGAGATTGACCTGTTATCATTATGTAATAATAATAAGCTGTTCCCCTAGAGACGGGTTGAATTGGTTTTAATATAGACAGATGGACTCAGCTACCTGCTGTTTTGTTTTTTTCTAGTTCTGTCACTTAAAAGAAAATCCAGAGTTGCTCTGTGCCAGTGGGGACTTGCACAAGAGGAGGGAAGAGAGGTTTGCCAGAAAGGTCTCCAAGCGGTTTCAGGGCTTTGTTGGTAGAGGCTGAGAGCCCTGATGCCCTGGGCTTATAAGGCACTTCCTCAGGGTGTGAGCTTGTTTTTCTGTGAGTTCTGTTTTGAACACCTCTCATCCTGCCTCCAGATAGTCCCCTGATCTAACAACAGCAAGCACCAAAGATAGGAATGTGAAGGCGCTCGTGTTTGTTGACTTTTGGTCTGGATTTCTTGGCAGCCCCGACTATCTGAGATCTGCCGAGATGACTGAAGTGATGATGAGCACCCCATCCATGGAGGAGATTGGCCTCAACCCCCGAAAGGATGGTCTTTCCTACCAGGTGAGTTTGTCCTGAGTTCCTTCTGGCCCTTTGGAGCCTGGTGACTTTTGCTGGGGTCGGAGGCAGATGTGGTTCCACATCCACTTAGAACAGCTGTGTAACCTTGGGAAAGTCCCCTCATGCCAGCGAGCCTCAGTTTCTTCATCTGTACAATGGGGCAACCACGGTCATTACCTCAGGGGATTGTGGTAAAGATTTAGCCTGATGAGATGCTGTATAGAAGGCATTCACAGTGCCGGGGACCGATCAGGGTTCGGCAGGCGTGAGCCGCCATCATTCTTCAGACAGCCCGGCCCTGTGGTCTCTCACACTGGCAGCAACAAGGGGGAGATGTGATTTGTGCAGTCAGTTCAGACCAGCATTAGCTTCCCAGCCGTGCCGTGGGCAGTAGAAAGATCACCGCAAAGGGTAGCTTATGCAGAGAGGTGATCTGGTGAGGGAACATCTCTGTCAAAGGTGCTTTGTTCCTCAGGCGATGGTTGACCCACGAGGCCAGCAGAGTTAATGTTCAAAGTACGTGGAGTTGAGAAGACCTCTCCCCAGAGGCGAGCTATCTCAGGGGTGTGATTTCAGGCATCTAGGTTAGAGACCATCCTGCGTGATGGATCCGAAATACATGAGGACCTCAAAAAGTGCCCTCAGTGTGACCTTCAGACTCTTCACACAGTGCTCTTCCTCACCTGCTCTGTGCTTGCCTGCTGCCCCCAGCCAGCTGCGAGGCATCTTGATATCTCTGGGGGCGTGAATTGTTTTCACATTTCCAAGGAGAGTTCTGAGGTTATTACATGTGGGAGAGGAAAGAGTCTAATTTTTTTTTTTTTTTTTTAAGTTTTTCTGTATTTGACAGAGAGAAACACAGCTAGAGAGGGCACACAGGGGGAGTGAGAGAGGGAGAAGCAGGCCTCCCGCCGAGCAGGGAGCCTGATGCAGGGCTCCATCTCAGGACTCCAGGATCATGACCTGAGACGAAGGCAGACGCCTAACGACTGAGCCACCCAGGCGCCCCAGAAGGAGTCTTATTTTTAAGTGAAGACCTCGGAGCTAGGAAAATTGTGTGCAGATGGTGCTTGGCCTGGGGAAGATGAATGGGGTGTGATGGGCCCATTCAGCAGATTTTAACTGAACAGACGTCTACCGTGAGCCATGTGCTTTATAAATGTTACTCATTTACTCTTGACCAGAGCTCTGAGGTGGGCGTTCTTGCTCTGTAGAAGAGCCGAAGAACAGGCTCAGACTGGTTGGCCAAAGCCTGGCTCTTCTGGTAGGTCGTGGGTCTGGACCTCGAGCTGGTTCTTACTTAGAATCTAGACTTGCTCTGGCTGTTCATTCTGTAGAACCATTCCAGGGCATCTGTTCTGTAAAGGAAGAAACAAATAGAGAGCCGCGGGCATGTGATGGGGGAGGGTTGATCCAAGAGCTGAGATGAAAGCTGAGTTCGTCTAAGGTAACTTGGGAGGTGACAGCGGAGTCACCTCAGACTGGGGGCCTCAAGAAGGCCCCTTTGTTTGGTGTCAGGGTCTGGCCAAGCCCCTTTAGCTGGCTGGGAAGAAGTATTTATATAGCCTGAGGAGATGAGGGAAGTAAGGAGGGAATACCCTTTCCTGGTTGGATTTCTACCTTCGGCCCCCAGAGTGGGTCTGAGAGCGACCACCGAAGGCCCCACAGCCTGTGGGAGGGTAGAAGTTTCCCGGCCCACCAGTGAGGGTGTTTTTGGATACCAGTTTCCAAGTCACTGAATCAGACCGAATCTCTTTGTGGTTACATGTGAGATTTTCTCTCAGTTCTGGGTTTTAGCATTCCATCATAGAACCCTTCCAAACACGGTCGTCAGTAGGTTTACGTGTGCTTTTTATATACTCCTTTTGAACGTGTCCCAGGATCAAGGGACCACATCCTACAAGGCTGTTGTCTCTACCTTTGGACCACCCTGCCAGAGTGAGGGGTGTGGAGCAGACTGCGGTGCAGGGGGAGGAAGGCCGACCTGGGGTCACAGCGGCCGGCGGACAATCAGATTGTGTCTGGGCTCCCAGGATGTCATGGTGCTGCCTGAGTAAAGGGCCCTAACTCTCTCCTAGTGGTGCTAGCCCGAGCACCTGGTTCCCACAGCCCCTGCTGCCTAGGTGGGGCTACTGTCCACTGCCAAAATCTCTTACCTGGAATTTCAAAGCACTCTTGTCACCAGATTTCAGAAGGTCCTCTGGTTGCCTGCAGAAGAGGAAGGGAGGGCATCACTTGTCCTGGACACTTGCCGCATGCGCTGTGCTGCGGCAGGCTCTCGGCAGAGGGCCCGGGGCTCCTGTGGGAGAGCAACGTGGGCCTGATGCCCGGAACACAGGCACTCTGGGGCAGTGACGCGAGGCTGTGGTTGGTCCAGGTATGGATGGCCATGAGAAGGCTTGGCCGGTCCCACTGGGGCTGGGACCTGAGAGAATATTAGGACTGGGAGAGAGCACCTCCATCTCTAATCTCATTCCGTTGCACACCCAGATACCCCCCTGGCTTGCTGCCACTTATGCCAGCTACAGGGCTCTGTGGCCAGCTGATCTAACAATAGTCATATGACCGATATCCTTTGGGCCCACCCAGAGCCAGTGTCATGCAATTAAACACATTCCCACCGGAGCTCTGGGGACTGGCCAGGACTTCACTGGCTGAAGTGTGTCCGGGGTGCGTGCTCAGGCTGGGCTCAGAGCTGGAGCGGGACATTTCAGAGCTCTGTTCTTGGCATCCTTTCTGAAAGTAATAATAGCACATGGCTTTCACCAGGCCCTGCTTTTCCAAGGAACTGAAAGTGGGAAGGAGACATCAATCCCAACTTGGCAGATGAACTAGAACCTCAGGCTTGTGATCTGACCTTGAGACAAGGTCAGAAAATAGACAGGCATGCTGGACTTTGTCATTCCTTTCCCCACCTTCCAGACCTACCCAAGAAGGAAGCTTTCCTCATTTCTCTGTCCCAGATGTGACTTCTTTCTTCTTTCAACACCTGTGGCACTTGTGCTCTGAAATGGTGCAGCCGTGTACTTTGCGAGTCTAGGTCCTGCCCAAGTCTCTGAGGGCAGGGAGGCCTGCTTTCCCTCTTTGTGCCCATCAGCCACCCCAGCCCAAGATGCGCTCTGGCTCCAGGCCTTTCCAGAACATGTGCCAAGTGAATGGCGGTGGTTTCACTGAGGTTGAGTCTCCAGATACTAAAGCTGGCTGTCTTCCCTTCTACTTTAGAGTTTTTTTTTTTTTAAAGGTTTTATTTATTTGACAGAGAGAAACACAGCCAGAGGAGGAAAACACAAGCAGGGGGAGTGAGAAAGGAAGAAGCAGGCTTCCCGCCGAGCAGGGAGCCCAATGCGGGGCTTGATCCCGGGTCTCCGGGATCATGACCTGAGCCAAAGGCAGTTGCTCAACCAACTGAGCCACCCAGGCGCCCCTACTTTAGGGTTTTTAAAGGGTCCCTTCAGCTTAGGCCTACCAAGGCTTTGGATAAATGCCTTTATCCCCTGGAAAATTCAGATCAGTCCTACCTTTTGTGCTTAGGAGTTATGTCGTTTTGTGAGTATCTATAAAAATCAATAGAGCCAGTGCCTGGTTTCATCTTAACATTTATTTGGAGCGGCAGCTCCATATGGGAACTCTATGTCTGCATACCCACTTGGCCTGAATTGCGGCACCTTGCCTGGCGGGTGAGTAAATGGTTACCGGTGGTCTGAGGACATTCGGGGCTGGCTGCAGGGAGTTGCTCACTCACTGGGACTGAGTGGGAGGGTCCCCTGAGGACATTCAGATCCCTGATGGCTGCAGCTCCCTCCGCCCACCCCACCTGGGGCACCGAGTGTCTGCCACCAACACTTTCTTCCTTGGCCCCAACTCAAGGAAGCAGGTCAGTGGCTGCCTCGCGGGCCCCTCCACTGGCTCCAGGGGCTCCAGGTAGGTTTTGGAATGCCTCTCTGACAGGGTCTCCTGCTGCAGCTGCCCCAGCCCGGGACTGTGTGGGGAGGGTCCTGAGCCTAGACGCCGGCACTGCCCTGACCCAAGGGCTCTGGGCCTTCTGGCCTTCACGCTGAGCCTTCTGCAGTCTTACCGTCTCACTAAGTTCTGGCGAGAGGGATGGCTCCTTGGCTTTCATTTCAAATTACCCCTTCTCCATCATCTGGACCGAGAGCTGAGAGTTCTGTCCTTCCCCAGGCTCTTTAAATTCCTCTCTCATCAGCTTGCGTGTCCCTGACTGGCTGCCCCTTGTGTTCCCTCTGCTGTTCCTGGTCCCGGACTCCTACCAGCTAACTTCCCTCCAGCAGTCCGACAGGCGGTGGACTCTACTCAGGGTAGTCAGAAAGGGTGCGCCGTGAGCCAGAAGGCGCTCGCTCTTCTCCCCACACCGCAGTCTTCCGTGTCCTCTGCCTTCCCTTTGATCCGCAGAGCCAGGGCTTCCCTGCCTCCTCCCCTTGCTTCCCAAGAGCTGACTGCTGGGTGTTCAGGATGGGAGTAAAGCCCTAGGCTGGCTGAGAGCTCGCCTCTCCCTGGATGGGATCCCTCTGTCTCCTCTCTGCAAGGCTCTATGGCAGCGGACTCCCTCCAACCCCCTCTTGCCGCCTCCCTTTATTGGTGCAGCAAGTCCTATCTCAGCCAACAGGCTCTGGGTTAATCTGTAAAGTAAGGCCGTGGTCTAGAAACCCTCTCTGTGGAGCCTTTCCTGAGGAAGACCCCTCCCCCCAGCCTGGCTCCCCCTGGGTGTTCCCACCTGTGCAAATGCACGTGTTGAAATACGTGACAGGTGGAACACGCGGCTGAGGTTCAGCCCTCAGAGAGGGTCGAGCTCCTTGTCCCTGCCTCCTTCCATAAGCTCTGCTCAGGAGGCCACTCCAGGTGGAAGCCATCCACCGCTTCTCTCTCTTCCTCTTCGTGGTGACCCCCAGTTGTGGGATTCCACATGTTCTCAAGAGTTTTGGAGGCCCTGCTGCGTGTCCTCACGGAACTCCCATGGTCACTAGGAAATCATCTTTCACAACATCAGACTTAGAAAGCCTCGGTTGTCCCTGGAGGGAAATAAAACTAAAATTGCCGAGCACTTGGCAGGACATGTCCAGCTACGGACACGACGTGTTACTGGAATCGCAGCAAGTTTTCTCTCCTCTCCCCACCCCTTCCACCCCGCTCTCCCCACCTCTTCCACCCCGCTGCCACAGCTGGTAACAAGGTGAGGCAGGGCAGGCGGCTCGGGCCACCTGGAGCCAAAGCCCGAGGAGCGCCTCCTTTTTGAGTGGGTGTGTGTCTGCACAGGCTGCCTCTTTCTGAGTCTGTGCCTACTTTGTTCAGATCAACTCTACTTTGTATGAGGGACCCAGCGCCTTCCTTCTTAAGCCCAAAGCCCTGACACAAACATCCTATTCACTGTTTTGGAATGCCCCCGGGGCTGAGGGCCTGGAGAAGGCTGGAATCATCCCCCTGGGGGACGCCCGCCCCTCCCCCCAGCTCACACACTGGTCACAACAGTGAGTCTGTCACATGGCCAGGGAGAGAACAAGCCTTCTTCACTTTCCTGGCCAACGTGTTGCACGCTAGACCCGAGCAGCCCAGCCTTCTCTCAAAGGGCCTATGTTAGGCCTGACGCCTCTCCGGCGGGTGTGTTCTTCACTGACGGGAGCCAGGGCTGTGTCTTCGACTGCTCTCTGTCCCTGCACACCTGTGTCCTGAGCTTGCAGTGATCCGCTGGACCCTTTCCCGCAAGGAGACCTATCCCTCTACCGTGGCCATCCCACCGCAGAGGCTTTTATAGGCCCAGCATCTTCTTAACATCAGCCCAGACTTCCAAGTTGAATAGAAAGGAGGATTGTACCGTTGGGGAAAGGGATGAGTTTGGGTGGCGAATCTTGTGACCGGAGCCAAGGGCTATTCCTGGGTGTCTAGTGAATGTCCTGAAATGATCTTTCAGGTCTAAGGCCAGAAATAATCTTCGGAGGATATGAAAACAGCCCGTCATTCACATGAGCTGTCAGGCTTCGCTCCTTTCCAGTTCAGAGATGTTGGTCCGCCTCTGCTACCTTCGGCCTCCCCATCCTTCCCTTATCCCTGAGCCCACCCCAGGAGGATTCTTGATCAGCAAATCAGATCCTGGGTCTGCTGCTTCATTCTTCGGCTGGAGGAGGCCCCTTATTGCACAGACCTGTCTTAGAAAAAAATTAATTTGCCTGAAGTTTCTTCAGACTATTGTTCAGCTAGCATTTTGAATTTAAGGGAAATTTGGGAGCTCCTTTGGCCCGCTGACTGCTAGAATTAGCTGGCGTGCTCTGTCAGAAGCTCCTTTTTTAGATAAACTATAGAGAAGAGGCACCCAAGC
Organism: Spilogale gracilis; assembly: GCA_004023965.1. Classification (NCBI taxonomy): domain Eukaryota; kingdom Metazoa; phylum Chordata; class Mammalia; order Carnivora; family Mephitidae; genus Spilogale; species Spilogale gracilis. Next base: position 33,906 of record PITA01003798.1, on the reverse strand, counting down.
ATTTAGCTGAAGCAGCATTGACTACTTGCTTCTCAGCCAGAAATTTTATTGGAGCCAATGGGAAGGAAGGTTCTGGATCTCTCACTCGAAGTAGAATTGGCCTGAGTGTGAAGGGCATTCACAAATCTCAGTTAAGAGGTAGTTGGTTTCCAGGTCTGACCTTACCCTACCCCGAACCTGAAGGTGGTTCCCAGGCAGAATTAATAGTCTACCTTGAACTCACGTCCTGCCTTTACTTTGTAGAACACTCGTCCACCCTGAATTTCAGAAGCATCCTTGGCTCTCCAAATTCCTGAATGTTTTTTTTTTCCAGGCAAGCCCTGTGTATGAGCTCCAATCTAGTAGGTCCCTCTTAGCCCAAGGTGTGTGGGCAGCACTGAGCTCAGCCACTGATCTCTGTGGACAAAGCCCAAGGTGCCTGCTAAGACTCCTACTCATACACACACACACACTTTCAGGCAGTCACATGAACACCCACACACACGTGCATGTACACACACACACACACACACACTCATGACCAAAGGGCCGCTGGTGAAATGTTAATAGGGGTCATTTTAGATTGAAGTGCTGAGATGATAGGAAAATTTTCTCTTCCTTTTCCCCTCTTTCCAGTAATACATATTTTCACTGATAAAGTATGTATTTTATTTTTCTCATGCTTACTTCTCAAATTTTAAAAGTAAACTCTGCCCATGATGGAATTTTAATTTTCTTTGACCTTCTTGTTTTCTAAATCACCATGATCTCGCCATGCCCAAATCACAGCTGTTCATATTTTAGTATCTTTTCCCTTCTTTTCCAGAACACTTAATATTTTCACATAGCCAAAATCACAGAACTGCTTTTTTTTTTTACTTTCCAGTGTGTAAGTCTTCAGCATCACATTGTTTCAACTTATCTTAAAAATGCTTCAAAGCCAGCATTTTGAGTAAGGTATAATATTAGATCCTAAAGTTATGGCATGATTCTTTTTCCCATTTCCCAGTTGTTGAAACTTTTAGATTATATCCATTTTTCCTCTTACAAATAATGTGATAATATACATATAACTATATATATATCAATCTTTGTCCATAGTTGATACAGTTTTCTCAGAGTAGAGTCTTAGGACAGAGTTTCTAAGTCAGATGTTAAGTGTGCGAGTGTGTGAGTTTTAACTATAAAGATAATATTGCTCCCTTTTAGAAATTTAGAAGAATTCAAAATACAAAAAAATACCCATATTTCTATCACTGAAACTTTTGGGTATGTTTACGTCTAATATTTTGTACACATTTATGTTAAAAATTGGGGGCACCTGGGTGGCTCAGTGGGTTAAAGCCTCTGCCTTCGGCTCAGGTCATGATCTCAGGTCCTGGGATTGAGGCCCGCATCGGGCTCTGTGCCCTGCAGGGAGTCTGCTTCCTCCTCTCTCTCTGCCTGCCTCTCTGCCTACTTGTCATCTCTCTCTCTGTCAAATAAATAAAATCTTTAAAAAAATAAATAAAATTGGGATATATATGTGCATGCTCTAGTGAACTTTTTCACTTACTGTAATTTTGTGACTATGTCCATTTGTTTTTCTTTGTAAAAAGGCATTTCATTTTGTTACGTGCCGCTTCTTACTGCTAAATCCTTAGGTTGTTCCTGCAAAGAACACTGCTTTGAACACCATTTTACGTGAATCTCTGCGCAGACCTGATTGCTTTCCTTGGAATAAATACTTGGAAGTACAATTACTAATTCAAAGAGATTCAACATCATTAAGCCTCTTGATTATATGTTACCTTAAAGACAGAAAACAAATAGAAGAGTTTATCAAAATAGAAGCTCTTCACATGGAGAGCTCTGGCACATGGAATTCCAGGAGTGTAAAAGCTCTAGAGAGGAGATCATCAAAGAGCTCTGCGGCTCGAGTCAGAAAGGTGTTTGATTTATTTCAGAGTGTTTAGGCGATCTTATACATCTTTTAGTTTGTTAATTGTTTATTTTGAACAGAGAAGATAACGACTAATGATATTTGGGCAGCACTTAGCCAGCTTTTGCAAAATAGCTGTGATCCTGTTTTTGTCCCTCCGTGGGTGTAATGACACACTCTGGGTTATAGATGCATTGGGTTCCCGATTGCCCTATTTGTCTCCTTTATTCTGTTAATGACATTGGAGCACCATGTGACCTCGAGGAAAACCAGTGAAGTCATCTCCACCTAGAGACCCATGAAATTTGGACAGATGCAAATGTAGTCCCTTAAGCCATCTTGCCCTCCTGGGGTTGCAGGTCTGGCTCATGGAACCGTCATGGTTTAGAAATACAGCTTCTTTGGAATCCAGGATAGACTGGGCCCTTAGAGGTAGATCTGAGCATGATAGTAGGTTTTGGGCCCAGAACTTGGGCTTTTTACCCAACGACTGTGCAAGCATCAGGTTCTTTGTAACAAGTAAAAAGCCCAAGCCAGTGTCCAGTAGAGTTCACAGACTCCTGCTGGTTTACAAAGTCCATTCAGGTCTGACACAAACTCTAGAAATGGTGGTATATTTTTATGCATATTGCCTAGGACAAGTAATGCTAGTTTTCCTTCTGTGTAGTGATACAGAGTTTTGTTTTTATATGTTTTAAACAAATGAGTAAAGGAAAAACATAACTGAGCCATGTGTGTGTGTGGACACATGGAGACAGAATCACCGTGGTGTCCCACTTCCTGAGCCTGGCATCGCTGTTGTTACCATGAAGAAATTTCTTTTCTTTGACTCTTATATCCTTTCAGATAAAAGCATTCTTAAAGATCAACTAACACTAAATCATGATTTCCGTATTTCTTTGGTCGTTTGCCCCTCACATGTGGCAGTTGAAGCCTTAGGATCTTTCCTGGCTGTTTTCCTTGGCAGCCTAAGATTAGAGGTTCTCATGCCAAATTACTTCTTACTAATGCTCCATGTATATACTATCTGATGTTTTAACAAAGTGTTAAAACCAGCGGACAGCTGCCCATGGGATTCACAGCAATTTTCCAAGGGATGTGGCAGAAAAGAGCATTTTGGGGAAGCCTAGTTCTGCATCTTCAGCCTCCTTGGGTTGCTTTTCTAAAATTGCATTTCTGAAGCTGGGCTTCCCAGTTTCTTTGCATACTTTCCTGTCAAGCTTGCCCTCCTCCCCCTTTATAAGAGAATGACCTGCTTCTCGCCCTTCTGAGTCTTTTAAGGTGACTTTCCCCAGGGTGTAGAAACCATAAGGGCATCAAACAAATGGGCCATTCAGAATATTACTGCCTAGGAAGTTCCATGAATCCCGCCTATCTAGTACATGAAGAAACCAATAAAAAAGATTACCTTTGTGTGTAACAGTTACTTGTGGTGCATTTATTGATCAGATAGCTGCCATGAGCCAATCCAGATTTGTTGTTGTTGCTAACAGGCCTTAGGGTCATTTGACATGAAAATATTAACTGTCCATTTATATATGTGAATCTGTCTCTTGCAAAGACGTATGAAAAAAGCTAATGACTAAAAACTTACATTAACATTCTAATGAACAGTAGGATGGAGATAGTTTCAAGCAGAGAAAAGAATAAGATTTAAGAGCTTGTTGATGAGTTTATTTTTTATTTTTTGAAAGATTTTATTTATTTGAGGGTAAACGCACAAGTGGGAGCCAGATGTGGGGCTTGATCCCAGGGATCATGACCTGAACTGAAAGCAGACACGCAACCGACTGAGCCCCCCAGGAGTCCTGTTTATGAGTTTTTCATGGGTGGTAGATGTTACCAAGTTGCTTTGGTATTTATGAGGCATTGGGTACATGTAAAAGAGTGGTATAAAAATTCTATTTTAGGGGCGCCTGGGTGGCTCAGTTGGTTAAGCGACTGCCTTTGGGTCAGGTCATGATCCTAGAGTCCCAGGTTTGAGTCCCACATCGGGCTCCCTGCTCGGCAGGGGGTCTGCCTTCTCCCTCTGACCTTCCCCCGCTTCATGCTCTCCCTCTCTCTCTCTCTCATCCTCTCTTTCTCAAATAAATAAAATCTTTAAAAAATTCTATTTTAAAATGTTAATGTTTGTAATATATCAGGAGTTTTATTTTATTTATTTATTTTTTAATTTATTTGACAGAGAGAAACACAGGCAGAGAGGGAACACAAGCAGGGGGAGTGAGAGAGGGAGAAGCAGGCTTCCCGCCGAGCAGGCAGCCCGATGTGGGGCTCGATCCCGGGTCTCCAGGATCATGACCTGAGCCGAAGGCAGTCGCCCAACCAACTGAGCCACTCAGGCGCCCCTATCAGGAGTTTTAGATGTCAATTTAAAAAAACATGTGGAAGGACACAGAGTTTTTCCAAATTCTTTTAGAGAGTAGGCAAACTGGTGAGCCTGTCAGATGTGGGGGTGCACGTGACAGTGCATGGCATCGGGTTACTTAGGTGTTCTTTGGACACAACCAGTGATGTGCATTTTAGAACATCTTGGCACATGGGATTATGGGCTACAAATCTGGATAACTGGTTTCTTATCTTAGCTTTGCTCTGTCACCCTAGGAAACATACATCACTTCTTTCGGCCTCGATTCCCCCATCTATAGTAGAGAGAGTGGATTCTATCACTTTTGTTAGAATGTTGTATAATGACGTAAAATCCTCCATCCTGATCCTAGATCCACCTACTGGAGTTAAAAAAAAAAACTGCTCTCTTTCTTCATGTCATCCTTCCAGCTGTTTGAAGGCAACTTTGTGTTCCTCTTAACTCTTTTCCAGTTTTAGAACATACCTTCTTTCAACCTTGATTTAATGTGGTCATCTTCTGGAGGGTGGGTGTTTTTTTCTCCAGGCCAGAAGTTCTCAAATGTTTTGCTTTCAGCCCCTTTCACAGTCTTAAAAATTATTTAGGACCCCCCCAAGATATTTGTTTATGTGGGCTATGTCTTTTGATATTAAAACAGAATGTTTAAAATTTCATGTTTTAATCCCTTTAAAATAACAGTAAAACCATTGCACGTTATTATAAATAATAGTTTTTAATAAAGATAAATATGTTTCAAAACCAAACCCAGACCAAAGTTTAGTGAGAAGAAAGGCATTGTTAGGCATTTTTTTTTTTTTTTTTGGCAAATCTGTTTACTATCTGGCTTAATAGAAAATAGCTAGACTCTCATACCTGCTTCTGCATTCAATTTGTTCCCATACATGTTGGTTGAAGTAAATGAGGACAATCCGACCCATGCAAGATGTTAGAAAAGTTAAGAAAAGGAAGAAATATCTTCATAGCATTATTCAGGTATTTTTCTTTGCTATTTCACCAAAACTCAACAAGTGGTAGTTTTTTTTTTTTTTTTTTTAAGATTTTATTTATTTGACACAGAGAAACACAGCAAGAGAGGGAACACAAGCAGGGAGAATGAGAGAGAGAGAAAGAAGCAGGCTTCCCACCTAGCAGGGAGCCCGATGTGGGACTCGATCCCAGGTCTCCAGGATCATGACCTGAGCCAAAGACAGTCACTTAACCAACTGAGCCACCCAGGCACCCCAACAAGTGGTAGTTTCTTAAAGGTTAGCTGCAACGTGGAATCTGAAACCTTATCATGAGGTTTTTGTGCTCTCACATTCAAATCCAGCGGTCTGTCTGACATTCAAATACATCTTTTACCCACGTTTGGTTTTGTAATGTGATGTGTTGATCATTTGGAAAATACATGTCTGATGAGTATGACAGAGCTTTCATATATGGACACATTGTATCATAAAATATCATAAATTCACATTTACTCATGTCTTTACCAGTTTCATCAGAGATGGTGTTAGGGAGCAGACAAGTTTATGGTGGCTGATATGATTTATGCTTAAAAGTTTGATTTTTATCATTAGGAACAAATATTGTTAGTCATTTTCCAAAAAGTGACGTGTTTGATTTGCTCAGATTTGAGGACATGCCCCCCAAACACTCAAGTCAAAACAACCGTGGTTTGTTGGACAGTCATATTTCCAAGGAAAGACAGCGTTCCATGGGAAACGTGGCTAGTTCAGCTGGTAACTCCATTACGTGAGTGCTTTTCCTTGAGATGACCATTGGACTTTGAGATGCTGCAGAGTGCTATCTGCTGGCTTTCCGTTTTATCACATGCAATACTAAAATGACATGTACTTAAAGTCGGTATTTAATAAAAATCCATTTTGATTGCTTTATCAAGGATATTAGGTCTTTTTTGCACGCATGTGTGTGAGGGGTGGTAAAGACTATAATGACCAAAAGTACAATTTGCTGCTGCGGCATTCATTAATTCTTGCCAAGGTACCAGCAATTTCATCCACCAATTTCATACTAATGGCTTTGTAGCCATTAGTGCAAGTGTCAACACAGGGAAAAAGGCAGATGACATCTTTGTATTATTAAGAAAGTATTTTAACTTTGTGGATATTCCTTCCATGAAAGGAACTTGGGGTCTGAGCTTTGAGAACCACTGCTCTAGACTGAACAGAAAGAATATGTCTGATCAGAGGACAGCAGGGGCATTGCCGCCTTGCTGGTGTAGATAGCTTCTAGAAATACAGCCCTGTTTGTTTCAGTGTCGTAGCATCAATATTGCAGTTCTGACCAAGTAAAATCTCCAGGCCTCTCTCATAGCACCTACCATCAAGCAAGGCTTCCTTTTTGGGAAGAAAATAAAGAAAAAAAAGTTTTTAACTTAAAGAAAGATGGGTCTCTTAGCTGATTGGAGATGATGGATGTCATCCAAGCAGAGACGTTTCATGGAAGGTGGGAAGGGGGAAGTGCTGCTGTAGACTGGGGAATCCTCCAGCTGTGATGGACAGGTGAAGCCAGGAAGCAGAGTCTGAAGAGGAGCCTAGGATGACACCTAGACTAGGGAGGGCACAGGGGAGATGAAGGTAGATGGGTCAGATTGGCCCGGGCAGAGGCATAAGAATCAGGAGAGACTGTGAAGCCTGAAGCAGGCCAAATGGCCTGATGGGGTGCTGCAGGGGTGGTGGTGAGTGAAAGCTGAGCAAAGGCCATGGGGCAGGGCTGTAAGGGAGTCCTCAGAAACTCAAAGGAGTTGTTTCCATGCAGGGATGTGTTTGGAAGCCACGTGGGTAGGGGTCAGGAAGGGGACTCCAGACAGGGATGGGAAGGCTGTGGGACTAGGCCAAACATTCAAGATTTTTGTCTCCAGAGCCAAGAATGAGAGAAGGTTGGAAATGGCAGCCATGCCATTTTGGGCTTTCTGAATGAGAGGAGTATGACTGTGGGACATTTGGCTAGTAGCAATGGAGGGGGATGAGAAAAGGATCTGTCATCCCCAGAGGCCCAGAGGCCCAGAGGTGACTGGGAGGCATGCATTCTTTCTAAAGGGCAATGATAATATAGTCAATAGGATGTGGGTATTTGAAATCATCTACGCCAGATAACTGTACTCTTCCTCTCACTGCCCTGGAGAGCTTTGAGGAATGTTCTTTAACCTTCCAAAAGCCCCATCAGTTCACTGGGCCCAGAGTTATCAGTAGCAATTAGTGCTAATTAATTGGAATTTGGAACTCTTGACCTGCAGGATGGGCGTGTGTTTGAGAGATGTTTATGAAGCATGGTGTTTATCTAGAGGACTTCCTTTTCTTTTAAGTTTCAGGGCTGGAGGCTTAAGCATCTTTAATCTAAAGGAAGGAGATCCAACAGTTGTTACAAAGCCTTAAATCTCTCCTCAAGTCTCCTATAGGATTAGAGACATCAGGGAAGGGTAGGGGAGGGTGCAGTGGATATTTCAGAGCCTAGGCCGGGGGATTTGAGCAGAGTGAGAGCCTCGGGGATGGAGAAAGAGGTGACTTGCATCCGACTGGAGATGAGACTGTTCTTCCTCCCTGAATCCAGTTAGGAGCTACTCTGCCATTTGCTCCAATTCTTTCTGTTCTTACTAACCACGTTTCATTTGAAAAGTTAGCAAAATGCAAATAGCGATGGTGATGATGATGATGATGATGATGATGATGATGATAAAATAGCAGGAGGAAAGTATTTCAAAGAACATGTATATTCCTTGCCATCACATGCTGTTAGAGGACAAAAAGCAGGGTGACTTTTTGTTTGGCTTAGTGAATGCTCATTCGTTCAGCCCTTGACAGAGCAGGATCCTTGTGGAGATCTGCCCATTGTTAGAAACCAGCCCCTCCTAGGAAGGAATAAACACACAAGGCCAGTCCATTGTTGTCCTGCAGGAAAACTAAGAAACCCAGACTTTGGGAAGCTGGGTGTGATGGCCTGGGCAGCAGGCCCCTGGAATGGGCTAGGGGGGTGGTGATGTGGAGGTGTATAATGGAAGGATTGCTAGCTGCAGGGGCTTCCACTGAAGACCAGGATCTGGACAAGACAGTGGCTTTTCTCCTGTCTGGGCTAACCACTGCCCTGGAAGAATACCAGAGGAGAAGTGATGAAGTCAAATCCGTTTCTCCAAAAACCTGGTCTAGAATTGACTGCAAGCCAGGAGTGCTGCTCACTTGCTTCTGGTCCAAGCCACTGGGACTTCTGACTTTTTAGTCTCTCACTCTAAACACTCCTTGGGGACCCCTGTTTTACCCAATAAGAGCCATTATTGGGAATTAAAAGTTTACAGAACATGTTCACACACACACCTGTGTTTGATTCTCTCCAAAGCCCCATGAGACAGGAATTAACACTGATTCCAATCTACAATGAAGATAGGAGGGAAATGGGCCACCGCAGCTTCGCGCCCCTTGGGTACATGTGGTACTCAACATGCAGGAGCATGGCACATCCTTCCAGCAGTGATATAAAGTAGACATCCCTTCCTTGTTTCACTCAGGAGGCAGCTGAAGCTCAGAGAAGTTACAATGACCCGATCAAGGTCACAGAGATAAGACACGAGGGCAAAGTAAAAGCCCAATCTTTCAGACTCCTGGTCTACCACTAGTGGGAGTGGCAGGTTTCCATCACAGGTTTGCGGTTGATTATTCTCTCCCTCTTGAACCAGAGAGGCGAGAGGCTTGCTGCATGGTTTTGTATGCTAAGGCAGATCGGTCTCAGTGCCTTTGGGACTGCCTGGTTATTCACCTCAGGCCCTCTGCCCTACCTCCCCTCTCCACCGCACCCTAGCACACCTCATCCCTCTGTTGGAGCCCAGCAAAGAGGAGCGAGTTGCCCACACTCCAGAGGTCTCAGCTTGCAGAGCTGGTGACGAGCCCTTTGTGTGTCCAGTTCGCCACCTTTCATCCCCTGCTCTCACTGGTGTCCGCTTTCCCTATTAGCATCTCTCGGCTCTTTGCGGAGCCCTCTGCCCTCTTTGTGGCCAGCTCGGGTTGTTCGCCAGGAATGAGGGCTGAGGGATGTGTGCACTCAGGGGAGGGCTGCTCCAACCAGAATTGCTCACATTTTCCATCCCAGGTGCCAGATACCTTTCTTCTCTCCCCATCACCGAAGCAGGGAGGTTTCAGTCACCTGGCTTAGAAGCAGACAGTTGATAGCTAGGCCCCCAAATTTCAGGCCTTTGAAGATCTGATATTCCCTTTCAGTTCCGCCTCATGGGTGAAATGGGAGCTGACTGACCAGCAACTCTTATACTTAAGAGGCTTCTGACTAATTCCCCACCCCCCACTCCAGATTTCTCTGCTGTAAGGCTGCCCCAGTGGGCCCGTCAGCCTAACCTCCTGGCCGTTTTCCTGGACAACCTCTTTTCATAGCCCTCATATTTGACTGTTTGTGTTTGCACTGCCCATTGCACTGGCCACTAGCCACACGTAACTATTTACATTTAAATTTATATTGTATTTACATATATCAGATAAATTTATATTAATAAAAGAGAAAAGTCAACAGTTTGGCCTCGTTTCAAGTGCTCAGTAGCCATATGTGGCCTCTGGCTACTGCTTGTGCAGCCAGAGAACATTTCCCCTGTCTAGAAAGTTCTAGTGGACAGCTCTAATCCACACAGCCAGAAGTGCCCATATCTTGGCTGCCACAGTTCATCCCAAGGACCGTTTCTTCCTCATAGAAGGTCCTAAAGCTCCCTTGACCTTTCAGGTGAACCCATGTGAGTTCCCCCACTGTCAGGGCCTGTTGGGATTAGAGGCCACCTGACCAAAGATGTCTCCAAAGACATGTCCTCTGTAAGATTCACGAGCACCAGGTTAGCACGCCTGCCGTTCCTACCCAGTGGGTCACACGGGACCTAGCCGAGATGGTGCGTGGGATCTCTAAGACTTCACTCCATTTGCAAAGGGAGGAAATGAGTTTCTGTGAGTTTCCTCCAAGCCATCAGCCCTGGCAGCCGCGTGTGACAGCTGGGTGGCTGGATGTGGAATCCAGTGTTGGCAGAAGGCAGGGCAGGGCAGGGCTGAGAGAAGCACAGCTGGGGACGAATGCTTCCGGCTCTGCCCTGCCCTCCGTGGGGGTGAGGGTGGGAAATGTTTCTCAGAGCCTTTCCTCTCTCTTTCTGGACCTCTTGGACTGGAGTCTTGGCTGCAGAGGGAAGAGAAAAGAATTTTTTTTTTTTTTTTTTTGCCTGTCCCCAGTCCAGAGAGAAGGGGCACCCTGAAGTAAGAGGTTTAACCAGAAGCACTTTCTGTTTGGAGCAGGGGCGGTTCTTTCTTCCCTGCCAGCTCCTGGCCTGCAGCCCCAGCCCTACCTGTCATGTGCTTGGCAAGTGCGACTTGAGTCCTTTTTTCCACCGCCTTCCCTGCCCCGTCACACTGCAGTTGCAACCACTCATTTTTCTGCTGCCTAGATAATTAAAAAGCATGACTTAGTGGAAAAATCTCAACCTCCTTAGGGTCAGCCTCTTAAGCAGCTGGTGGAGATAAGGTTGTGCGGGCAGAATACTCAGCAACACTTTGCAAGGTTTTCTGTCTGCATGGGAGGAAATGAGAAGCTGATCGGTTCCGGGCACATGTTGTTTGTCTTTGGAGAGAGCTCCAGTTTTCAGAGGCATAAATTGGCATTATTTGATAAAAAAAAAAAAAAAAAATTAAAATCTCTGATGGAAAGGTGAGATTATTAGAGTGGTTTTTTTTAAAACGCAGTGAGCAGGCTTTATAAAGGAAAAAAAAAATTTTTTTCTTTAACGGCACCTGCTTTGAACTATTCAGGGAGCAAAGTTCCTGGGTGATTGAGCATTTCAGAAGTTCAGTGCTGAGACTTCCCCCAAGGACTTAAAAGACTTAACTGTGCAACTTCTGGTAGGAAAGGCATTGTTTGGAGTTATTTTGATTACCATGTGAGAATTGCCACCTCTTACTTAGAGATTGAATACTTACTGTCGTCTTGTTGAAACAGCTCCAAAGAGGACATTCCAATTTTAATTCAGCATATGTCCTCAAAGCATTTTATCATCTTCGTGTTTGCCAAGAATTTGTACCCATCTGGTGAGACACAAAGGTCGCTTTCCTTTTCAAAAGGAGAAACTGAGTCACAGGCAGTTGAGAGGACTTGATTGGGTCATGGAAGTGATGTCAAGGACACAGTGAGAATCTGGGGGTCTGTGGCTCTACACAATATGTTAAATGAACACCTCATTTAAAGTCCTGCAGGTCTGAGTTCAGGTCCCCATTCAGCCACTTCCTAGCTGTGTGGCCTTGAGTAAGTCCCTTACTTTCTCTGTGTGGCCTTGAGGAAGTCCCTTACTTTCTCTGTGCTTCAGTTTCCCCTTCTGTGGAATAGGGCTCACACTACTACATATTTAATACGATTATTGTGAAGGTTGAGATTATGCCCAACATATGTGCCTGTCTTCTCTTCTGTCACCACCATCATTTTTTTTTAACATCTCCTCCCCTAATTTTAAAGACCTCTTCCCAGCCTGAAACGACATTACATGCTCTCCACTTCCACCATGCTCCTCCTCCTCTTCCTGCAGCTGGCCTCGCTATGTCCCTTTCGCTCTTCCTTGTCTCGGGTGATCATAATTAGAATCCGGTTACTGGGACATCACATGTAGGTCAGAGTGTAGAGGCAGGGGCCCACGTCTGTGCTGAGCCATGTGTCCCATCTCCTGTGACATTTCATCCCTCTGTCTCAGGTACTGAAGATTTAGAACAACTATCTAGACTGGGAAGCACATCTTCTAGACCGAGCTGCCCAGAGGTCATCCTGGAACCTAAGCTGGAGGGCAGCTGAAGCCCAGAGTCTTGCCCACCCTCCCTGGTCAGTTTTCAGTCTGTAAAATGGGCATCCGTTCACTTTTCAGAAAGCCAAGGCCCTGAAAACAGCAGATCTAGGTTTGAATCCTGGCTCTTACATGTGTCCCTCAGAGTCCAGGATCTCACTGCTCCCGGGGGTCAAGACTTGATTCTCTCCCTGCTCAGCAGATCAGATACCTGTGCCCAGCATAGTCCCAGGGCAGAAGCACGGGGTTAGTTGCATCAGGAAGAGAAAGGCTGGAGTGGGGGTCCACTCTCCCCATGCCTCCTTTTGCCCCAGCTCTTCTAGCCCCTTCTCTGGTTCGTCTTCCTCCTGCCTTCCATTGCCATACTTTTTATGAGCCTGTTAAGTCTTTAATGATGCCCTTGTTGCAGCTGGCTTAAGGCTTGATCCCAGCAATAGGGCTTTATTGGATAAATGGTTAATAATCACTTGTCTGCAGGGATTGGGGTGGTTTTGTTGAGGCCAGTGATTCCCGAAAGCCCCACGTGGCCTGTGCCTGAGCTGGCACTGCTCGGGGCTGGGGTGCAGTGAGATCGGGCACCACAGGAGCTGGGAAGGCCTGAGTTTGTAGGGGAGCTTTTCTTCTCCCTCCTGAGAATGCGGGACACTTGCCTGCTGCTAGGGGCCTGCCTTGATCTGTGCCGGGCTCAGACAATGCCCAGGCTTGCTTGCAAATGTCTCCGCCCACTCTCAATTTTGCTTTCCTTTCTCCTGCCATTAACAGGCTGTGTGACCTTGAGCAAGCCTCTTGTCCCCTCTGTTCCTGGGCTTCCTCATCTACTAAATGGAGAGATTGGAAGAGACGGCTTTGAAGGCACCACATGGCTCTCAACGTCTGTGTTCTGTGAGCCTCAGTGTCCCAGGCAGAGGCTCCTTCCTCTCTCTGGCTCTTGGGGGCATCACCGAGGGCTGTGGATGGCAAGGGACCAGCAGCCCATCGGATTAAGTGTGTAAGCTGCTGGGCCAAGAATTGGGTCAGCTGTAGTCACAGGACAGCGCGTGCCCAGGGAATCCGCAGAGCCCCTCGTGGCCCTCGATTTTATAGCCTGGTGCGGGGGTTTCTCCCAGCGCTGGGCAGGACGCCCAATAGGCATTAAAAAAAAGGAGCCTCATTGACCAGACTCTGAAAAGACTTTGAGGGGTAGAACCACCAAGGAGCCAAGAACTGTTCACAGCTGAAAAATTCTGTCTGTGGCTGGCCTATGACCAGGAACCACGCGAGCAAGCGTTCTGATCAACCCTGATTTGGCCTTGACTTGAGAGTCCAGCGAGATCAGGACCCATCTGTGTGAGGGGTGGGATGTTACTGGGGCATGTGCACGGGGCTCAAAGGGACCTGAGTTTGAATTTCACTCCTGCACCACTCATTTGCAGGCTGTATGGTTTGGGCCACCGCTTTCCTCAAACCTGAGAGTCTTTGCGATATTATGAGCAACCGGTGTTTTCAGCACGACCGTATAGGTTCAAAACGATGTATGTCAAGTGCCCGGGAGCTGGCCCCTCCCGGTGCTGGTGGTCACCCTGGGAGGCAGCCAGGGCTAAGACACCATGGTGTGCTTTGGGCCGCAGGGGTACCGTGCTGGCTGCCGGCAGGTGGGGCTTACAATGGACGACATGATTTTAAGTTCTTTTATCTGAAAATAAAAGACAATAAAATATACAAACAAAGCCACACCATAGATTTGGGGGCACTGCCCTGAAAACTTGAAGCTTCAGGATTAAACTCTGCCGAGAGCCGATTTCCTGGGTGCCCCCAGAATGTGCTCCCTGGCTCCCGCCCTCGGGCTCCCCTGGCTGGGGTGCTTTAGGGGAGGGGCTCAGTTCTCCAGCTGTATGCACAACGGAGGAGGGATTTCTCTTTCCGTGTACTGTAGGTGACTGGGGACTCGTTCTGCTTTTCTTTCAGATCTTCCCTGACCCATCGGACTTTGACCGCTGCTGCAAGCTCAAAGACCGCCTGCCCTCCATCGTGGTGGAGCCCACGGAGGGCGAGGTGGAGAGCGGGGAGCTCCGGTGGCCCCCCGAGGAGTTCTTGGTCCAGGAGGATGAGCAGGACAACTGTGAAGAGACAGAGAAAGACAACAAGGAGCAATAGAGTCCCTGTCGACTCCCTTGGGGGCCACACCAGACGGCATCTGTCCCTGAACTGTGTTCTTTCCCATTGTGATGGAAGAAGGGAGCGAGCCACAGTCGTTCTGAAATGTCAGATGATGGCTTCCATTTCGCACCTGCAAATCACCGAGTCGGTTTTCTTTTCTTTTCTTTTCTTTTTTTGAATTGTGCTGGGCAGTGGAGCCCTCTGCGACAATTTGCAAGTGCTTAGATCAGGGGTGGGGGGTGCAGGGAAGTGGTGTGTCTTCAAGATGGGTCTCTGAACCAGAGCAGGCTAGAGGCATCAGCGGGATTCCAGTGGGCTCTGGGGGGCTGGGGGGAGGGGGATGTGCACCACAAGCAAGAAACATTCAGGGTAAGAGAACAAACAGGAGAGACAGGAGACAGAAAAGAAAATACACGTTTGAAAGGAAGCATCAAGCAGAGGAGTGCAGTGGGAAGTCGCCTGCCTGTGGCTGCTGGGGCATCAGAAAACAACATGTTCATCCATCTCTCCAGCTCTGCCGGCCACCAGCCTTTGCTTTTATTTCAGCTCTGTTGGCCTGTTCACGGGAGGCTGGGAAAGAAGAGCTGTAGAAACTGGCCGCCTACAAAGCCGGCTGGAGGCAAGCGGGAAAGAAGGATTCCCTGCTCCTCCTCCACCCTCCACTCCCGCTGTGGCAGGTTCTGGAGGTTTCTTAAGAGGCAACATCTTGAGCTTCTCTCACCTGATTTATCCTTTTGCCCTCCTCCAGCCCTCTAGAAGTAAGGGGAACACTTCCCGCTCTGGTGGGAGGACCGAGGTGGATGCTTGGACACGAAGATCCCTTCCCCCTGCTCTCCCAGGCTTGCTCTGTTCTGAGCAGAGGCCCAGAGCTCTCGCTCTGCCATGCCGGCTTTCCTTCTCCTTAGCAGCACTCTGCAGCCCCTGGGCAGAGCAGTCGGGCAGAGGTGGCTCCCAGCCCGACCCGCGGCACCCACTCCCACGTGGGCTCTTGGTCCGTTTTTCTAGTGGAAGCTGAGTGGAGAGAAGAGTAGACTCTTTCTGTTTCTTGTTGGGGAGCTGAGCTTTCACGGAGGTCCCAAATCTGGGAATTATCAGATGGGGTAACAGGGCTCTCCTACAGCAGCCTGGGGAGCAAGTCTGAAACTGGAGGTGTCCTGAGACACCCCCCCCCCCGGCTTCTCCTTGTGTTCGGGATGCAGGTGGGTAGATGGCATGGTGAGGGAGCACTGAGCATGGGTCCTCATCCCTCCCCACCTCTCCCCTGTCCCCTGCAAGGGCACAGTTGCACGAGAGAGCTAGCCTCGGACTTAGAGCTTCTTAGAGTTAAGAACCATCTGGAGCAGCAGGCTGCAGGACACACTCTTCAAACCTTCTCCAGCTCAGCACAACTGTGCAGCCAGGAGCTGAGCTCCACGTCCTCCCGGAGGCTAAACTGGGCCCACAGAGGCACCGTGGCAGCAGCTCTCCCATGGGGCTGGGTTGACCCCAGTTTGACACTTTGTGTACAGAGCTGTATTTAATACCTCAAGGCCCGTGTGGTTCTGGGGAGCTGGGGCAGGATGAAGGTGTGCGATTAACATCTTCGTAGGATTTGGTTCTGGGAAGCTGACGCTTGCCCCTCCTCCCCCTGCTCCTTCCCCCTGTGTTGTCTGCCTGTGTTACACACACCGATGGCAATAACTTCTTCTAGCTCCTTGGGAACAGGAGAGGCCTGCAGCCTGCATGGCCAGGGCATCCTCCTGTGCTCCCACTGGTCCTGTTGGGGCTGCAGAGACTCCTGCCTCCTCCCTCATTCCTCACAGCAGCAGTTCTCATCCTGCACCTGCCTCCCCTCGTGGATGGGGTCTTGCCTTTTAAAATCTTTTGTTTCTGTGTCCCTCTCATCTGTCCTGGTCTTGCTGTGCGATGGGAATGTGCTTGTAAACTGCATAACAAATCTACTTCGTGTATATGTGTGATTATGGGGGTGACTTATTATTTTGTTGACTGCCAGACACCTTTGTATGACCCTTTGGAGTCTGAGCAGGCTGGGGGCTGACAACTTGAGTCAGGACCTGCAGCAGAGGACCTGTGGGAGGGACCCAGCCACTCTTGGACAGGTGGCTGAGCTCCTGTCTGGCCTCCTATTCTTTTTTTTTTTTTTTTTTAAGTAACTTGTGTGTATTTCTAACTGATCGTATTAAAAAACAAAAAACAACCCTAGTATTTCAGTAAAAACGCCTATTGTAAGATGAACCTCCTGTAACTTCTATCTGTTCTTTTTTGAGGCTCAGGGAGAAACTAGCATTTTTTTTTTTTTTCCAAACTACTTTTTGTCACTGTGACAGTTGTAAATAAAGTTTGAAAATGCTTTCCACTCTGGTCTGCTTTCCTTCTTTCTTTCACCCCTGCTGGAACCACAGCGCTGTGATGCAACTTTTTTTTTTTTTTAAGATTTTATTTATTTATTTGACAGAGAGAAACACAGCTAGAGAGGGAACACAAGCAGAGGGAGTGAGAGAGGGAGAAGCAGGCTTCCCGCCGAGCAAGGGCTTTCCGCCGAGCAGGGAGCCGGATACTGGGCTGGATCCCAGGTCTCCAAGATCATGACCTGAGCTGAAGGCAGTCACTTAACCAACTGAGCCACTCAGGCGCCCCTGTGATGCAACTTTGATGAAAGGCTGAGTCAGGATGACATCAAAGTGAGGGTCTGCACCTGTCTTACCTGTTGGCCCTTCAGGGTAAGCCCATCCATGGGTTTTTGTCACCTGGCTGAATGAAAGCAGCCTCCCTTCTGTGCCAGTGGTTCTCAACCCCTGCCCATCAGAATCACCAAGAAAACTTTTTAAAAGTACAACTACCCAGATTTTAGCCCTAGACACTTGGATTTCAGTGGGCTAGGATGAGGGCCAAGCACTAATTTTTTAAAGAATCATGGGAAGCTTTCAACACACAGCCACAGTTTTAAGCCACCTTTCTTAGGGAAGAGAAACACCCATGCTGTCTTATAAGTTAACTCACAAAGACTGAGGGTGAGTGGATGGGCTTTTATTTAGCTAAAAAGAGCTCTGGTAGTCACTCAGAACATTCACTGAATGCCTATGACTTGTCAGGCATTGTTAAGAGATTGAGATAAACACCAGAGCAGTGGTCCCAGCCTTCACTGCTTCGCTTTATTGTAAAATTAATGACAAGGATGGTAAGTGCAACACAGGAAAAATATGATGCCCTGAGAGTATCTGTTGGAAGGGCCAAGATGGACATCAGAGAAGGGAGTGAGGTGCACAGAGAGAGTGCTTCCAGCAGAGAGAAGGCTGGCAATGAGCTTAACTAGTGGGGCTGCTAATACCTGGGTAAAGAGTTTGGATTTTATTCTGTGTGCAGGGCGTAGAATGGTATCATTTACATTTTTACACAATCTGACTCTATGGAGTTGGGATTGGGTGAGGGACAAGATAGAAGGCCCAGAGATCAAGAAGGAGGCCTCATGGAGGTGGGAGTGAAAGAAGGTGGTGCTTTGTGGAAAGTGTTTTCTGACATTTTCCAATCTAAGACTGGATGTTTTTGCCTTCACTCAGCCCATGTCTGGGTTCATAAATATGGTGAGTAGAGATAATCAAGTGATCTGTGCTGAGGATGTCTCCCAGTATTAATAGAATATGAGTCCCTTTTAACATTAGCCTAAATAAAACCATTAGATTTATGAATCTGCTGCCCTGAGAATAACTTGCAGCCCTCTGTCATCCTCATCTTGGATTGTCCCTCTATTTCCTTCCTCTATTTCCAACAGCCTGAGGATGGAGTTTATTAGAACACAACCTTCTTAGAGATAGCCCCTCATAAAATGGTCTTTATTCACAGAAAATGTCATCGATATAGAAAAATAAATACACCAAAAAACACCAAAAATCCACCATCCCCCCCAAAACAAAAAACCTACCATAATTGACATGTGAGTTCAGCATGGTTGCAAAGATCAATATACAAAACTCATCTATTATTTCTATATACTAGCAATGAACAATTGGAAATTGAAATTTAAAATACCACTTACAGGAGCATAAAAAAAGTAAAGTACAGGGATAGATCTGACAAAAGATGTGCAAAACCTGTTCAAGGAAAACTATAAAACACTGCTGAGAAAAATTAGACTTTATAAACAGGTGTACCATGTTCATGGATCTGAAGATTTGATGTTGTTATGATGGCAGCGTTCTCCAAATTGATCTATACGTTCAACAGTCAAAATCTAGCAAGCTTTTTTTGCAGAAATTGACAATCTGATTCTTCATATGGGAATACAAAAGACCTAGAATAGCAAACACAACTTTGAAAAAGAACAAAGTCAGAGGACCCAAATCTCAATTTCAACCCTTATTACAAAGCTACAGTAATCAAAACAGTTTGGTATTGGCATTAAGCTAGACTAGACAGTCCAGAAATAGACACAAATATAGCCCATTGATTTTGACAAAAGGGCCAAGGCAACTCAGTGGAGAAAGGAGTATTTTCTACATATAGTGCTAAAACAGTTGTGTATTTGTATGTAAATATACCCTGGGGATAGAAAGTCTTCATTTATATTTCCCATTGTCTCCATGTGAGCTCCTAAATAGAATAATTACTTATTTAGAGAAAAAAAAATTTTGTTCAATGGCCAGTTGCCTTAATACTCTCCCCACTTTATCCCCATTCACCTCTCCATAGAGGAAGAGCAACTTCACTGTGTTATTCAGGCTACTTACTCAGCCCTTCCATATGTAATTTGGACCAATTTCTTAATGTTCAGCATCCACAGCATTCTTTTCCTAGTACTAATATTAGTACTAGGAAATTTTGAGTACTCATTAGGTGCTCCTAAGTCAACATTTTTTCTCTTTTCTGCTTAAAGATCTGCTTAAGAAACCAGCCCCTGTCTTCTGTCCTATGCTTTTTGCTTAGGGTCATTTGTACACCAGAATCAAGGGAAACCTCAAGGTGAAGACACCTCCTTACCAGCAAATGCAACCTTAGTCTATCCCTTTTGTTCAACACCATGTTGGGGGGGAAAAAGCAGGGAAAAGAAGAGAATGTTAATGTCTTCTTCTACCAAAATATTAGAGAGAGAAGAGGGAGACACTGTCCACCAAGGTGAGCCAGATGCCTGGCTCCTTTTAAAAGAGGTGATCCTATGGGGCACTGGGGTGGCTCAGTTCGTTGGACGACTGCCTTCGGCTCAGGTCATGATCCCGGAGACCCGGGATCAAGCCCCACATCGGGCTCCCTGCTCGGCGGGAAGCCTGCTTCTCCCTCTCTCGCTCCCCCTGCTTGTGTTCCCTCTCTGTCTGTGTTTCTGTCTGTCAAATAAATAAAATCTTAAAAAGAAAAAAAAAAAAAAAGGTGATCCTGGGTCAGAGACCTGTTTGAAGTAATGGTTGAGTTTTGTGTATATTAGGGAGAGATTCCAGGTGGGGATGGCAGAAAGGCCCTGTGGTAGAAATTGACTTGATTTTTTGAGGGATGTCTGTGAAGCTACATGGCTGGAGTAGAGGGAAAGAGAAGTAGCTGAGGTCAGATATCATAGAGCAGAGTTTATACTCTACTATTGCTCATTGTGGAAAGCTCACTGGGGAAGGAAGCAGACTTATTGGACATCCTAGCCCTGGAAATCCACCAGCCAGTATTGATTGACCCCAGGCACTGTCATATCATAGGGGTTGCTGTATCACCCAATGAGGATTAAGCTAAGTTGAATTTTGTTTGTACATCTGTCCTTCAGTTACTAAAGTGTGTTTATGGCTTAAGAGTATGGGCTTGGAGACTGGATTCCTGAACCTGTAGCTCAGCCCTGCCTCTCACTAGCTGTGTAACCTTTGGCAATTTGCTTTTCTTCTCTGGGCCTCACTTTCCTCCTCTATGAAATGGATTCCTACTTCACAGAGTTGTGGTGAAATTTAAACACATCTTTATAGGTAACATGCTTAGAACTGTACCGTGTACACAGGAAGTGCTCAAAACGTTAACCATTGTGGTAGGGAGAATGAAGATGCCCATGTCCTAATCCCAGGAACCTGCGAATGTGCTGGGTTTCATGGTAAAAGTGGCAATTAAGGTTGCAGGTGGGATTGAGGCTGACTTGCTTGGGAGACACCCTGAATGATCCAGGTGAACCCAATGGAATCACAGGGGTCCTTATCACGAGACAGGGAAGCAGAAGAAGGAGTGCCAGAGTCAGAGGTTCGATGGTGAAATGCTGCTGGCTTTGAGGATGGAGGAAGGTCTCCTAACCAACAAATGCAGGTGCCCCTAGAAAATGGGAAAGACCAGGAAAAGATTCTCTGAAGTGTCCAGAAAGCATACAGCCCTGTCACACCTTGATTTTAGCCCAGTGACACCCGTTCCAGACTTCTGACTTCTAACTCGGTAAGATATTAAGTTTGTGGTAAGTCATAAAATTTGTGGTAATTTGTGACAGCCACCGTGGGGAATGAATACAGACATTATTATAAATATGGTGAGGATGGAGATACAGACTCCTTTGTGGCCTCAGAGAGCAGGGTGGCCACGAACAGGAGAAGGTTCTAGCCAGGCTAAGTCTGGCCCTGGAACCCACACAGCCCTAGGCTCAGAGTCTACTCTGGGGGTCACCAGGAGGAGGGGAGGATGAGGGGGGCAACCACTGCACTGGACTGGATAAATTTGAAGCTGTAAAGGCCTTATTCTAGAATTTTGAAAATTAATGTAGGATATGTTTGTGATATAGTCTTATGAATCAGAATATGTAGCAAAATACTCCCTTCTTTCTTCTGCCGGCATAGAAAGTCCGGCTTTGAGATGCAATCCATTTGCAATACTTCCTTTGCTATTTCCAATTAGGAAAACACGAATTCCATCTAGTTTTGCACCGGCTACCATTTTCGTCGCTCACAACGGGGCTACAGGATGCCTTTCCTCTAGTTCTCAACAGTTTTGCCAAGTGTGGGTTTTTGTTTTTGTTTTTGTTTTCTGTGCAAATGCTATTCAGCAGCATTGGAAATAACATAAGACAGTGGAGTTTGGGGCCTCATTTCAAATCCCATCACAGAGGCAAATAATCATTTGCATTTTTGTTTCCTTCCAATCATTGTCCCTCTTACCAGAATGTCCTCAGTGAGTATAATTTTTCCCATGAAGTGGGCATTTTTAATGGTATTTACAGATGAGGAAGCTGAGGTCTATGGAACCAGAAAGAGCAGGGTGGGAAGCAACGGTCGCCAGTAATTGTGTTAAGAGCTGGCTTTCCAAGGACGGGGGAAAGCCCCGATTTGCAGCATTTGCCATCTTCCATGCTGTGAATGTCCCCCTCTTCCCCCCAGCCCCGTGGCTGGTTCATGGGCAAGCTACTCAAGCTCGGGGAGTCCTTTTCTGCAAGTTGAACAGAACTCTAAACCAGTGCAGTGCCTAGTTCAGAGGACCTCTAGAAACCTGAGTGCCCTTCATTCAGAAAAGAGAAACAGCTCCAGAAAGGTATCTGGTACCGTGTTTTTCAAACTGAATCACGAATCCTCATTAGGTTGTGAAATTGACTTATTTGTGGGTTGCAACCAGAATCTTCAAACAGGAAAAACTAGAATAGAACAGGGGGGGAATAATCAGAGTGCAACAGACATGGGAAGATTGTTCTTCCCTGAAACCTTTCATTCCTACCAGGTATGGGTGTGTGTTCCTGGTGATGAAAAACAAAGATCTTTTTCTTGCTGTCAGTCACAGTCTAAACAGTTGGAGAGCCCTTGACTTGGTGAAGCTGGCTTGCTAGGAAGCAGTGCTTTTATCTCCTAGAGCCTTGGGGTGTGAGAGAGGCACTCTCATGGCGGGGAGGGGAGGGGGACCAGCCAGGGAAGGCCCTTGGCCACCTCCCAGGCCAGGGGCAGGCTCCAGGAGCCCTCGGGGGTGGCCTGCCTGTGAGCACTGGTGGAGGGAGGGAACCTCACCAGAGGAAGCGGCACAGGAAACCGTCCCTGCGAGCTCAAGGCTGCTGGAACCCACCGCAGCAGCTACTCAACGACCAACAATAGCATCATTAGATAAAAATAACCCGTGGGGTCTGCAGCCCTGGTGTGCAGGGTAGGGGGCATGCTGTCTAGAGGGTGGAAATGTCATAGGGCTATGGCTGGGGTCACACTGCTAGGCGCCATGCTAGGCCTTGATTTCCTGATTGCTAATTAGAAGGCAGTTTTCCAGCTGGAGGTCACTTGGGCTGGGCCAGCAACCCCTCAGGGGCTCTGGTCCCCTGTACTTCTGCACAGGGTGATATATATATTAAAAAACAACAACAAAAAACCCCCAAAAAACCAATCCTGCTGAGACTTTGAGGTCTGAATGTACCATTTCTCCCACGTGGAGTCTCTCCTTGAAAAAGAGGGCCCACCTGAAGCTAGTCTTCCACAGGGGCTGTTCAGGGAAGCCTCAGGGTCGAGGCCTGCCCAGCAGCCCTCAAAGCCGCTCCCCTGGCCAGGTGCTGGGCTGACCCGGGGCTGACCCCAAAGCACCTCCCCCTGTTTCCCAACGGCCTCTCTGCTGAGCCCGGCTGCCCGGCTCCCCGGCTGCCCTCGGGCTGCTCTCTGCCAGCCGTCTGTCCTCCCACACATGGCAATAGAGGGAGGAGGCCAGGATCACGCCAAATGTTATTTTTATTACCACAAAGCCTATTATTGAGAACATGCAGCCAGCTCTGAGATAGAGACTAGGCTCCCCTGTTTGCAGGCTAATAAGCCGGTTTGAGCCTGCTTCTCAACCTCCCTCATGCATCCCAGAAGCACCCACGTCCCTCAAGGGCTCACAACGCTCCCAGGGCACTGCACTCTACAGTTTACACCTGTTTCTCCACTTAGTGCTTTTTCACTGAAGTACATGGGTAGAATTCAGGGGTATGGTTGAACTTGGATGAGACAGAAATTATCCCTATATTTTCATTAACTCCTAAGTGAAACCCAGTATTCCCTGCTGGTGGGAATGCCCCCCACCGCCCCCGGCAGGCTCAGCACCTGGGACGGCCACCCGCAGACATCGCAGGCAGGCCTACTTCAGCGGTACAGTCCCTGCGGTGTCAGGAATGGCCATTCACTGTCCGTTGTGAGTACTCAGCACCGCACCTGCTGCTGGGTTTCGCTAGGTAAAGCATTCACGAAGGAGGACATTTATGACTCCATTGCAAATGCACAAACACAAATCTTTTGCTAGAAGTCTCTCCACATAATAGATGTTCTTTGTGACACTCCCCATCTGATTTTGTGCACGGAAAGCATTCTTCTGAGGCGAGCATTAAAACATCTTCAAGCTGCCAGTTGGCTCTGTGGCACAAAAAGATCAAGAACACCGCCCCCCCCCCCCAAAGGCATGGGTGCAGGGGCACTGAGCAGAGCTCTAATCCTGTGCAAAGGCAAGGAAGCCTCGCCCTACCCCCCAGGGGCTCAGAGCCCAGAAAAACACCAATAAGCAAATAAACAACTGCAAACAAACCTGAAGGGCGCTGTGTGAAGGTGGAGACGGGACAGAAGGTGGTTGAGAAACGCGAGCGCCTTGGACGAGGTGGCCACTACTTCCTCTCAGACTTTCAAGGCCTTCATAGCCACCTCTGGCAGAAGTGAGAGCCCATCTACCTAACCCATCCTGGGCTCCTCCTGAACCCCTTGGGGGGCAGGGGTCTCTGGGGGCAGGTGGTTTCTCCTTGGGTCCTCTCCATTCCCCCGCCAGCCCAGCGCCAGACCTTGGGAGCAGGTGCTGAGCTGTCCTCACTGCCTTGGTCCTAGACGTTTCCCAGAATACAGACCCTTTGGTGCCCAAAGCGGGAGTCCTGGGCAAACTGGTCACCCTGCTTGGAAGCCAAGCCCACCCTTTTCTCCTAGGGCTGATTCAGCTGCCTGGAATTTGGGTCGGCTTCTTCCCATAAACACCTTCTCTGTCCACCTCGATCTGTGTCTTTCTGAGTTTCTGGCTCTTCTCTTTCCCTCTTGCCATTTCTGCTTTAGCACCCAAGCTAGCCAACATCCCCAGCTCCTGAGGGCCGAGTGGTTTGAACTTCTTATTCCCCTGGGGCCTGCCATGAGCACTACTGGCTCTTTGTTTTTAATTGGGGCATAATTTACATAAACTGCTCAATTCCCAGGTGACTAGCTCAGTGAGGTACACACCTATAAACCATCCCCCTCCCCCCCCAGGTCTAGATCTAGAGTGCTGTCACGCCCCAGAAGGCTTCTGAGTGTCCCTTCACTGTGCCTAACTCCAAAGGGTAATCGCTCTTGTGATCCTGGCCACTTCCGTGTCAAGGGACTTTGCACTCTGCAGTCCTGTCCCATAGGGGCACACCAGCCCTACTGAAGCTGCTCCTGGGGCCAGTGCTGAGAGAACCCCCTCAGCGGGACCACGAGGCAAGGGGTAAGGCTGTAGGGAAAACACCGGCCTTAGGCTAGAGGGAGTAAGTAACATTGTTTTCCAGTAAGGACATCAGGAATCCAAGAGGGATGGTTTACTTAGCCCTTCCCTTGACTGACAGTGACGGGGTTCAGGACCACAGCCTGTGGAGGGGAGGCAGAATCGGGGTAAGAACCCAGGATCTGAGGGTAACTTCCTTCCTGTCAGCCCTGTGGCCACCTGGGGGGCCGGGATGTGTGGGGGGAAGCCAGGGCTGGCTCCTGCAGGTGGAGTATGCATCCTCTCTTATTCTGTTTCTCCCCTGCCCAGACCCCCATCCTGCCTGACCTCCTTCCTGCTTGAAGGCCTCAAGGCTTGATGTGCATTAGAATCACCAGGGGAGCTTACAAACAAACCCTCTCAATTCCCAGGTCCCTCCCCAGATGGATGAGTTGAGTGTCACTGGGAATGACACCCAGGTGCCAGTATTTTTAGAAATTCCTCAGGCAATGCTAATATTTTCAGGCAAGTTTGTGAGGAAGACGAGCTTCTCAGACTTTACAGTGTATATGAATTTTCTGGGGCTCTTGTTAAAATGCAGATTCTAATTCAGGAGGGCTGGGTGGCCTGAGCTTCTGCATTTCTAACAAGCTGCTGGGTGGGGCCCGGGCTACCGGCCCAGGAAAATGGCCTTGAGTAGCCAAGGCAGAGAGGGCCTTTCTGCATCCCTAGTCTTCTGCATAAAAATCTATTTTGCAGTGATACCGTGTTCAGTTGTCTTTTAAACCGAAGGCTCATTCCCCTAGGCCCCTTCCAAATAACTATGTCTACCTGCCTTTACCGGGAAAGGGAGCAATGATTTCTCACGTGCCGAACATCAACCTTAAGAACTTTGGGGATAAAGAGGTGAAAAATATGAAAACACTGAGTTGAGACAGAGATGGAATATTTAGTATACGTCCAGCTGGGGCTTTGGAAGCAGATGGGAAAAGAACGACAGTGGTACAATAGTCAACAAAGAAAAGGATGAGAATTTGTCATAAGAGATTAGCTACAATATGCCATGGATTTGAGAAGGCTACAGAAAGCCCCCCTCAAAAGATGGAGATACATACCTAGATGCAACAAGTGAAGATCTAGAACAACTGAGAAAAAAGGAAATCCTAAAAGCATCCAGAAAGAAAAATGATTAACTTCAGGGGATTTAACATTAAGGCGACGCCAAGCTCTCTCGCTGCACCGAAAACAAAACCAACTCTGAGGAGTGAAAGCCCCATCTTAAGGAGAAAGTAGCTCTGAGTCCCATAGTATTAGTGGCCATTTTAATTCCAATTTAATTTCAATTTAATTACAATTTATGGAATTTATTCCATTTAATTCTATCCTGCTCTCACCACTTCCTTTTAAAATTGTGACTACTAAGCTTTTGGGTCTGAAGAAAATGACCTTGGAGAGTGCAAATCTCACCTAGTGTCCAGTACAAATGACACTAGAAAAAGGTCCATTTTGAAAGTGTCCCCTCCTATCTCTTGTTCGCCTCCGAGTCCTCGGATTCCTTGCCCTGCCCAGTCAGACCTTCACCAGAACTTCCTTCCCAAACGCCCGTTCCCTCTCTCACCACTGTCACTACCCCCACCCTCGCCTGGCCCCGCCGCCACAGCCCCGGACTACGGTGGGACTTCTTCCTAAAAGTGAGAAGTGCAGCCCAGCTAGAATGTCCTTAAGCAGCCCACAAAAGAACACCCAGTACTGCATTGTTTCTCTGTCCTTTACCCCATACTGCTAGCTAAGTTTAGGCTCCAGTGTCCTGGGCGGTGGGGTGAAAAGATGTCCCCCAACAGTCCTGCCACCAAAGAGTCTCTCCACAGAGGTGAGGGCCACGCCATAGTTCAGGGCTGATCTAAGGGTCTGTCCTCCTGTCCCCTCACCTGGAGGAAGGCAGATTTTACAGCAGACAGCAATGACCCCCAGGAGGGGGACCTCTCCCCCCACCCTGCTCTCCCCTAGCTCCTCTTGTCTATTGTCCTTCCCTGGCAGGTGCATTGGTTAGGAAGCAGCTGCTGAGTAGAGCAGGTTCTCTTCGGGACCTTGTATCTCTGTGGTTGGTGAGCCTGTGAAATCGGGGAAAGCTCAACTCCAAGGCCACGGCGGGGCATGCAGGTCCATCGTGCTCAAGGACGGCCAGCTCTCCGACAGGAAGCAGGCTTATGTGGCGGTGAGAGATGGGTTTTGGAGTTACACTGGGTTCCATACCCCTATGCTCCCACCAGTCGCTAGCTCACCGTGTGACTGAAGTCTCTGAGCTTCGGTTTTCTCCTGGTGAACTGGAGGGAGACCTTAGTGAACTGGAGTCCTCGCTGTAAGATGGGCTATGTGTCACCACCGACACTGAGGACACGTTGAGGCTCGAACAGCCCTCAGTGTTGTGAGGACGACATGAAATGATCCATGTGGAAGGAAGGGCCCAGTTAGCTTAGCTCCTGGCCCCTAGACAGTGCTCACCAAATGTTATGTGTCTTACCCATCCTCGATGACCACCTCTCTGATGCTTAACGAGCCATTTTTCTGCCCTTCCTTCATGCCAGGGAACAGAGGAGTCGGGCGTGGGCTGGGTGGGGGTCAGGCTGAGCTCACAGGTTTCCCACCCCTCTGTGGGGACCACCTTCCGGACAGCCTCCTGGGACCATTTGCAGCCTGCACTTTTGCTGCAGTTCCTGGGACTAAGAAACCTCTGACCTTGGCCTTGGGTGGTTATCTTAGGTGTTGGGGGTGGGAGAGAGAAAAACGTTGGCATCTGGAGTTGTTCCCAATGGCTTTAGCTTGCAAGCTGACATAATCACCATTTATCAACTCATCGGAAAAAATGACTACAATTACATTTCACACATCAACAAGAAGGAAAAATAAAAGCCCCACTGGAATGTCTGAGTCACTCTTCAGAGCCTTTAAATTACCCATGCGTTATGACCCTTCTCCTTACTGCCTCCCATGCAGGGAAGCATGGGGCCAGGCCCGCTGGCTTAGGCTTGCTGCTCGCCAACCTGCCCAAAGTCCCTGCAGATCACCTAGGACTCTGTTTGGGGCCTAAAATAGACTGGGATCAGTCGGACTTATGGGGATCATTCTCTATAGGCTTGGCACTCGGGGCTCACTGGTGACTTGGGCGGGTCGTCGAAGCTGGGAGGGAGGAGGAGGGATCACGGTCCGCAGGTTGATGTGCTGTCACTTGGTGCCAGCATTCGTGCCAGATGTAAAGCTTGTTTAGAAACCAAATGTTTCACTTGAGAAGGTAGGAGGATGGTGCAGTGTCCCTTCGCGAAGCATTGTCTCTTTCCCACCGGTGCGTGCAGCCCAGCACACAATTGGAAGCCATCTGTACACTTGCTGGAACCTGGGTGCAGGCCAAACTCTGGTCCCTAACTTCACAGGAAGCATTTTTTGGTGGTGGGGGGGTGTTATGTACTCCTTTGAGAATCTGACGGGAATTATAAACTTATTCCCCACAAATACCAGTGGATTGCTTGCCATTTCCAGGGTCTTCACAGGCTCCCCTAAGAGGCAGGGGGTCCCTGGAACCAAAATTGCACAGGATAGGCTTGGGTTTTTGAACCCAAAAGATAAATAAAATCTTTGTTTAAATTTTATTTATTTTACAGGGAGAGAGAGAGAGAGAGAACACACAAGCAGGGGGGAGAGGGAAAGGGAGAAGCAGGCTCCCCGCTGAGCAGGGAGCCTGACTCAGGACTCGATCTCAGGACCCTGGGATCATGACCTGAGCCAAAGACAGACGCTTAGTCAACTGAGCCACCCAGGGGCCCCTGGATAGACTTGTTATCTGAAGAAACAAATGCGGGGAATTTGTTTGTGAAGTGTCCCTCTGTCCTCGGACTCCCTCATCCTGCCTCACCCCCTTCCATGTGTTTTGGAAGATTCATCTTGGCAAATAAGCTTTGTTCATGGAGGGAGAAGTAGGTCCCACGCCGAGGCCCGTGGGCCCCCCTCCCAGGTCAGAATGCCCCCAGAGCTCTCCTTTCAGCTTAGATACGAAGACCTTTCCAAACCAGGAGACCGGGTCAGGTCGAGCTCAGCACTAAGTGCCCAGCCCAGTGGGTGATCTGACCTCTCATCGGTCACTTCGCACACACACCATCCACACCAAGATTGTCTTAGAACTCTCAGCCAGCTGCATGTCCCTGCCCCCACCCCCGCCGAGGGAAGTGCTGCTGGGAGTCAGGGAATGGCGGGTCTGGAAGGTGAAAGTGCGTGCTCTGCAATACCCAAGACTTCTAGAACCTTGGCTACCATCCACGCGTTCTTCGACTTGGGCGTTAAATCTGTGCGTACAGTGGGTGGTGAGCAGCATGTCTGGGCTGGAGAAGGTTGTGTTTACAAAGCGGTTTATGCCCGCCTGCCCGTCTGTGGACTTTGGAACGCTCCTCTACCACAGTGCTAGAGTGATTATCAGAAACAATAATATAAGGATGTCTTACTTTTGTGTGATATTTTACCCTGTGTAAAGCACTTAGGTATATATTCTTTTAGTGTAGTTACATAGATATAAAATGTGCCATCTTAACCATTTTTAAGTGTCTCAAGCAGTGGCACCCTCACTACTATCCATTTCCAGAACCTTTTCATCGTTGCAAACAGAAACTCTGAACCACTTTTGGTCTCTACAGATCTGCCTATCCTAGATAATTTCACATGAGTGGGATCCTACAGTATTTGTCCTTTTGTGTCCAGTTTATTTCACTTTGCCTGTTGTTTTCAGACTCAGGCCTGTAGCCTGTGTCAGCATTTCCCTCCATTTTCCGGCTGACTAATATTCCATGGTGTGTGTGTATCACATTTTGTGTTTCCCTCTGTCGGCGGACATTTACATTGTTTCCCCCGTGACTGTGAACATGGGCAGAGGCGTAGCTAAGCGGCTGCTTTCGGTTCTTGTGGGTATTACAGAGGAGTGGAATTGCTGGGTCACGTAGTGATTTTAGTAGATTCTCCTATTTATATTGCAATAAACAGCTCTTATTTGATTATAACTGCTTCAGGCATGAGGGTACTGAAGCTCGGAGAAAGGAAGGAGTTAAATCACTTGAAAGGAGTTTGAACTTCAGGATGATACATACTCCTTTGTCCAGGGCTGGGGTTAGGAGGAGGTAAGGGAGGCATCCACAGGGCAGAACTCAGAAGGACTTGCTCTCAAGCACACACAACCCTTTGCCAGGGCAGCTTTGTCACTAAGCACAGTGCCTGGGGCCCAGAACATTTTTACGGACCATTAAAATGTTTTATTTTAAACTCAGAAGAGGGTGTGTGGATGGCTCAGTTGATTAAGCATCTACTTTTGGCTCAGGTCATGATCCCAGGGTCCTGGGATCGAGTCCCACATTGGTCTCCCCACTCTTCGGGGAACCTGCTTCTCCCACTGCCCCTTCCATCACTCACTCTCTCAAACTCTCTCTCTCTCTCTCAAAAAATAAAAATCTTTAAAATCAGAAGAAAAATGTGAATATAATCCAGTTTGGATTATATTAGTCTTTTTGTTAACACAGTTTGAAAATATAATTTTTAATATACATATTTTTAAGAAGGAAAATATATATTTTTCTGCACAAAAGCAGAAGTGCCTAAGGTCCTAAAAGTCATCATGGTTCCCATTTTCAGAGCTAGTATCCTATGAAGAGCACAGGATTTTAAGGAGGCTCTCATCTTTAGGATCTTGCAAGAACCAACCCTACACTGTCACTGACTCCAGGGTGTGTGCCTCCTTAAATTTTGTGCCCTTAGCACCTGGCTTGCCTCATCAGAAGCCTTGCCCCACCTGAGTCTTGACCAAGCTGGATGGCTCCTCCTGGCACTTTGCGCAACACCGTCTCTGGCCAAGGGCTCCTCACTTGGTAGCACACTTTGTGTTACTTAGGGCAGGGACGAGGCCATGGGAAGCCAGGCTTAATCCTTTAAAGGCTAGGTATCTGCCCATGGGGCGTCACCAGAGGAACCACAGGGAACCCCGCACCATGGCGGCCTTCACTGAAATTTACAACACTTACTCCATTTCCTAGGGGTTGTCACATCTGTAGTTATTTTACCTAGAGAGTCTATTTGTGTTCATTCCACACCATTAGCTCATTCTGCCAACACATAAGCACTAGAAAAGGAAAGATTACTTCTGGGTTTCTTTATCTTGCTTTTTTGTCCATTCAAGGGAGCCCGGTCACCCCCACTTCACAAGACCATTGTTTCACACTCACTGTTGTGGGCAGAGAGCATTTCAGAAAAGAAGACATACCTCACTGATGATCAAGTACATTTGGCAAATCTTCACTGAGCCCCCACTCTATGCTTCAGCCTTGGGGACAGGAAAGTGAATAAGAAAGTAAAAACTCCCTGCCTCTGTGGTGCTTACATCGCAGGAGGAGGATAGAGACAACAAAAAAATAAATGACAAACCTATAGTGGGCCTGATGGTGATATGTAATGAAGGGAAAGGAAGCCAGGAGTAAGGCATGTGGGGGGAGGGGAGTACAGTTGTAGATCAGGTGGTCAGGAGACGTCTCATGGACAAGTTCCATGTTAGCAAAGACCCAGGCAGCATGGAGGACCAAGCTATATGGACATTTGGGAAGTGCATTCCAGGGAGTGAAGATTGCAAATGCAAAGGCCTGGCTGAAGGCAGTCATCATTGTGGTCCCAGGGATTGTTTCTTTGGTACAGCATCAAATTAGGGACCCTGCTGAAGACCCCAGTGCTCAGGTCCCTGATCATAGGGAGCCACTTTTCTAAGAGTCACCAGACTGCCAGTATCGGATCCTGTTTTCCAGGAGGTTCTGTTAGTAGTCTGGTTTGTTCTCAGGTGGAGTTGCACCATGGCCTCAAGAGCCATTGGGTGGGCCCATTTGCACAGTTCTCTATCAGTGTCACATGCACACACAGAAGCAGAAAAAACAGTTGGTGACGAGATGGTAAAGCAGAGGCGCGGGCAGGAGGAAAGAGGAAGGCCCAGACTCAGGGGTGCACATGGACAGAGGGAGAGACCAGAGAGACAGACGCAAAGATAGAGAGTGGGAAGCTGGAGGCTGGGAGAGAGGGAGAGAGACCGTCCTTAGAGGTCTTAACAGCTACAGGTTCCTGATTCCCATACTTCCTGGAACCCCCCCCCCCGATGCCCTGCCCCCCATGCCCCAGGTTCCACTGTGGGAATCTGCCTGTATCTCTGTCATTACTCCCACCCCCTTCTCCATGTGTCCTAAGTAAGCCCCAGAGCCTGAACTCTGGGAATCTTTACTCTGCTCTGTTGCCCTGCCTTTCGCCATCTGCATCCCTGGAGGAGTGGCACCCTTGTGCATGGTGGGGTGGGGTGTGCTGATGGCTTCAGGCAGCACCCCGAGGCAGAGAGCTCTGGGCCTGGACTCCAGCGGCAGTTCACCCTCCAGCTCAACAGGGTGCTAGCCGTACGACCTTGAACAAATCATCTCTTTCCCCCTCTCCTGTGGAGACTGTCTACCCTGCCCTGCCTGCCTCCCCACACTGTTGTGAAAGTACAGTCCAGCCCATGTGGAAGGGTCCTGCGGGCTGTCAAATGCTGTGGAAGGCCATGTGGTTACGACCCGCTGCCCGGCTGCCGAGCCACATAGCCCGCTTTCCTGGCGCGGTGCCATCCCTCAGCTTGGCGGCTGAGCCCCCAGCTCGGTCCGCCCAGCCTGGGTTCCACCCAGCAGCACTCTTCCTGTTTCTTCCTTCTCTTACCCTGTACGTTTTCCTATTGAGTTGGTGACTCTGAATCAGCCCACCCTCCACTGCCTTCTCAAAAATCTGCATTTTTCCTAAAGCCCCTTAGCTCTGTGAAAGTCCCCACCTTCCCTAAAGGACCTGGCTCATCTACAGCCCCACCTACCCTCTTGGAGGCTACCCCAACCCTGGGCCCGACCATGTCACCAAGAAGAAATGAGCTACTGCCACATGCTGGAGGATTCCACACTGTCCTTCCTCCCCACATTCAAGAACCCCTTGACTCCTCATCAGGGTGACAACCAGTTGGGTTGGCTGAGAACCATGTAATATTGCTCAGCTGTCCCCAGAATCCATTTTTCTCCTCCCCAGGAGAGTTTCTCTCACTCTCAGGCTCCGATTTAAGTCCCCGTCATCTGAGAAGATGATTGACATGGGCCATCGCAGCCACATCTGAAATACCACCTTTTCATCCATGACACTCAAAGGTGCACCCCAGCCCAGACTTCTCTGAGCTCCAGTCTATATAGCCAACTGCCTCCCATCCCCTCAGATAGCTGTATCTCTTACATCGAACTTGCAAACTTGAACTCGTGTCATGCCCCACAACTGGCACTTCCCCAGTGTTTCAGTTCTCAGTGAATTGCCCAAACCCAGACTCTGGTAGGTACTACCTCTTGGTTACTATGGTCTAGTCTGCCTCCTAAAAGTACCCATTGTTTGCCTTCCAGCACCATTAGGCTAAACCTCCATCTTCTGTCACCTGCCGTGGAGCAGTAGCAGCCTTCTCCTCCTCCTCTTCATACTCCAAGCTTCTCATCCCTAGATATGCCTGCAGTACCTTAAAAATCCACTAATGCCAAACTTCATCCCAGACATATTAAAAACAAAGTCTCTGGTAGTGGGCTCCATACCATCCTTACTAAAAATTTCCCAGTCAACTCTAAGCTGCAACTGTGATTGAGACTCACTGGTTTAACTGGTCTCCCCATACCCATTACTGTTCCATTCCGTTTAACATGGGGATAATCGGGGTGGGGGGGCAAATCTCATGTCACCCCCCCACACCCCCCCGCTCTTAGGATAAAGAATGAAGCTTTCTGGTCCTGTGCCATCTCACTCGGCCTGTGTCCCATAAGCCAGGGTGCCCTCCTACCCAGTCTTCCATTTGTAGCTATAGCCCCACCCTTATCTACAGCCTACTTTCAGATATTCTGGAATCTATGCTTTTCCTACTCCAGAACCGTCATGCATACTGTTCTCTTTTCCTAGAATGTTTTGTCTGACTGATCAGCTCAACTTATCTTCCGCAGGGAAGCCTTTCCCAATTCCCAGATCAAGTGTGCCCCTCTCACCTCATTCATGCTCCCATAGCTCCTCTTCCCCTTCACAGACTTGGCACAATTGTATACTTACCTGTGTGAATTTTGTTGGTTTAATTTCTGTTTTTCCACTAGAAAGAGAGAAGGATCATTTCTGCCTTGTTATTTTCTGCCCTCCTGGCACTGAACCCAATTACCTGGAACCTAGCAAGTTTTAGGTAAAAATTCACAGAATGATAATAAATATATGTTTCTCCATATCTCCATAGTTTAGTATAGTTTCCTGAGTCTCTGGAATGCACCAATCCTG